>JAVJGJ010020143.1:0-16668 GCA_035590215.1 Microhierax caerulescens
TAGCAATGACCTTGGCAGTGCTGGTTTAACAATTGGACTTGATGACCTTAAAGGTCTTTTCCAATCTAAATGATTCTGTGGTTTCTAACCTAAATGTTTCTATGATTCTACGAAAGAGTCGGCTCTCATTTGTGTTACTGCAAGTCTGGCATAATCCCATACATGTCCCTTTGGTGTCACTGAGCATTTAACAGCGGTTGAATTGAATCAGTTGTAACAGCCCTACTCCATTATAATTTAACAGCTTGAGGTCTTGGGAGAGTATTGAAAATTCTAATATGCATAGTAGGCAGCGGGTAGTAACATAATTCTGTTATTTCAGCACGGGTCACTTTCAGCTGCCTGAGCTGTAGCCGGTTATCGGTGCATCATCCTTCCCTGCTGAGCCCTCGTGCTGGGCTGACCCTGGCTGGACACTGTGCCCACCACAGCCGCTCCGTCCCGTGGCCGGCGGCGGGCCCGTCTGGCAGCCGGCAGCCATGGGCTCCACCGGGCACGGGGGCAGCGCCCGCGGCTGGGCCCAGGGGTGCTCGCGGCCGGAGCCTCGTCATGCAAAACCAATAGACCGGTGAGAGCTGTCAGCAGCCCAGCGCCCGGGCAAGGTGCGCGCCTCTGCTCCTGTGCTCTTTTCCCCTGTGTTTGTGCAGTGACAGTTGCAAGAATTCCTTTTTCGTGATCTGGGCCACAACACTCTTGAACTAGACAAACGGCAGCATCGCTCTTGAGGAATTGTTTTGAGAACCCGAAGTTAAAGCTTGTTTTGTTGCACTATGAAATATAAAGAGAGTAACAGTTTAGCACAGAGATCACACAATAAAAAAGAAAAAAAAATCTCATTGCTATTGCAGTCATGGTCAGAAATAGCGCACACCAACTCAGTGGGTTTATTCCCCAAACCTCTTAGGAAACCACTGTCCAATTCACAAAAAAAAAAAAAAAAAGTGGTAATATATGATATTACAAAATCCAGCAATAGCTGATATTTCAAGAAGCAACATTAACAGCACTATAATCTGAATGATTAGCTCCTTTTGTAGCTGAATTAAACTCACACATTTAACGAGAGAGGTGAAGCACCAAATTAAAAGATAAAAGAATAAAGAAACAAAGAAAGAAAAAGGAGAAGCCAGCTATCTCGGGTATCCTTTACCAGATCATGTCAGACATTCAGATGTGCAAAGCTGGCAGTCCTTTCCTGGCTAATCATAAAACTGATGTTGTATTACACATTCTGTAGGAGGGGTGTGCCTAATGAAATGACTAGTGTGCATTATCTTGCTCATTGTTCATTAGCTGTGGCCCTTCTGTAGCAGCAGCAGCAGCAGTAGCACAGGACTATGAGATTGTGAGCTGTCTTGCACGTTTCTTTGCACAGTCTGTGCAAGAGGACAAACAAAACTTGGGGTTTTCTTTACATGCAAGGACCCACATGAGTTCTGCAAACTCCGGTGTTGGTCCCCAAAGGGCAATGGCCCCGATGGCAGGAAAAGCAAGAGTAGCTGACTGACTTTGTGGACCAGCTAGTGAGTACCATGGTTTGAGCTCTGCCAGTGTGCTGAAAGTATCATCAGAACCATAGTACACTAGGGAGAGGAGGTGTAGAATTATACAGGGTGCCAGCTCCAAGGATCTCTCTGCAGGGAGTACTGCATGGGTGCAGACAAGTTTCAAGCCCTGCTCTGCAGGGAGATGATGACCTCTGTCCTGCAGCAGGGTGAGGAGCAAGTTTGGCTTCAGAGGAAGCCCTGGGAGGACAAGAAGGCTGCGCAAGGAGTGACAGGAGAGAGTCCGAAAGAGCTCCCTGAGCCTGTGACTCGGCACACTGCCACACAAACCCAGAAGTCCAGCCTTTGACTGACCTGAAGGTAGTTCACTGTAATTGAGGTGGTTACCACACCACTACATGACACCACTTTTCTCACAACTATATAGAAGCTTATCTCATCTACCTTTTTTCATGTGTTAACTTTGAAACACACTTCCTAAAGAAGCATTTTATCTAAATGGCAGGTTTCAGCCCTTGAATTTCCTTTAAAAAGGCTGACGCAGAAATCACGGGCTCCGAGATAATCCCCTGAAAATGGTGTGAAATCAGAGAAGAAGAAAAAGAGCAAGGTAGAAAGTATGAACTTTTAACCATGCTTGCAGTGAGAGAGATCTCCCTCCCAAGAACTTGCCAGAATTCAATTTCTTAACTCAAAAATATGGTCACAAACTCTTCCCTTCTTTAAAATGGACAGCTCTCAACAGTCCAAAGCCTGCTTAACACTAGAGCAAGTAAAGGTGCCTCTTAGGCCATTTATTTTCTTACAAAGATCTAACAGTTTGATAATAGAGACACAGGACAACAGAAAAGGGAGCCAAAAGAGCAGGCCCCCGTGCTTAAGGTCTCTTCATAACTATGAAGTACCTTGACATGATCATTCACCGTTTTGCTGCCCAAAGTGCTTTAGGATTCCATAGTTCTCCCTGCACAATGGAAACAACAGAGTATGCTTATCATTTCTTCAATGTGGCTTCTTTATTTTGTGTCTCTTTACATCCTCATTGCAGTCAAGTGCCTGGCATCTGTGTTTATTTAATTGTCAAGTGTCACCAAAGGCACATAAAACAGAACAGCTGCAGTAACTGACCGTGAAAGCAGCTGATCAGGATCTGGAAGCCATGTCCATAGATCTGTGTTACAGTCCGCAGGTGCTGGGCAGGAGGCAACGTGTGCAGCAGTTACTAGTGATGGCTCATGCTTCTCCCTTCTGCGATGCAATTTTCCTTTCCCCACGCTCTCTCAGTGCAGAGCTACCGATACAAAAGCATCAAAGGGCTACTGTGGCACCTTATCTCTTGCTCAGTTATTCTAACTGATGGCGTAAAAACATAACCTACATCCTTTTTGCCTATGGTGTTCCCAAAGATGAGCTGCTTTCTTGATGCCCAAGGTGAATCTGCCAGTGAGGCTCAGTACAAACTGTAGACAAGCAAACCTTTGCTTTTTGCTTTTTCTGGACTTTATGAAGGGCAATGTGCAGCAAACCACCATCTTCTCTTCTCCTCAGTTTCCTGTCAGAGAACCACGTCTGTGTGTAAAGTGTAGCATCACCTAACACCACCAAGCAAAAGACTTCTGTCCTTTGGGTCTTGAGGACCTGACCCCTAGTGAGAGGAAGGCATCTTCCACTCCTGGTCCTGAACTCCCTCCTGAAAGGCAGACTGTGGGTCCTGGCCTTCCAGACCTACCTAGAAAAGTGCCATACATGCTCTGTTTCTAAATTCATGTGTGTTGCTAGTCCATAGGAATTGGTTAAACCTTCAGCTTAGTGCAACAGAATGAGAGTTCTGGTTTGCATTAGAAAAGCAAAAATAATAAAAAAAAATAAAAAAAAAAATTGGCCAACATTAGACCACATTTGAAATCAGATCCAGAGACCAAATTCTTTTTTTACACATTATTAGTGTGCACTGTATCTTTACGAATACATTTATATAGATACATTTATATATATTAATATATATTATATGCATATATATATAAAATATAATATAAAGCAAGGAACACAGCATAATGCTATGCCAATACTCTGACTGTATCTTCTAAGCCAAATATTCCCAAGGAATAAATAATCCTTTCAGAAGCCACATTTAAAACACAGGAAGTGGCTGCCTCATGTTAAGCTCCCACGTTTATTTACTTTGCTAATCATGTTTTGATACCTTGAAGTGCTGAACTGACATAAAACAGTCCTTTGCTTCCCTCTTCCCATCAGCCAATCTACAATAAGGCGCACAAACGTCGGGAGACCAGCTTTGCTTCAGATCAGCTTTAGGAGGGGCAAAAATGAAAATAACAGCCCAGGTGGGAGAGAGGCCATTTGGCAAAGCCTGACAGGGTTCTGCAGCAGTGCACGATCAATCACAGCAGCTTCTGCAGAGGGGCACCCACCAGGCCAGTGAGAGGTGGTCACTGCGTCCCTGATTGAGACAACGCTGTTGAGCAAAATGTTGTCAGTAACATTCAGAGCATGTCCAGATGAACACGGGTAGGAAATGTGATTTGCGGGTAGTCGAGAAAGGCAATGGCTGCTCCTCTAACTTCTTCCAGTTGCTCTCAAGGCTCCTGTATTTATCTACTTCTGGAAACCTCTCAGTTAAGACAGCAAAGATCAGTTTATCTGAACTGCCTTAGGAGTGGCGCTTCCAGCCTCCATGGTCGCTGAAGAAATTCAGGCTTGATATGTTAGCAGGCAAGAAAACAAGAGCAGCTTGTCCTTCTAAAACACGCCTTCCCCTTGCTCAACAGAAGAAAGGCCCTGTGATGGCAACAGTTTGCCTCTGCATGAGTCCTTCAGAGCTTGGGCTCTCCGTGCGCAGACCCCCCCTCATTGCAGAGACCATGCCCACCTGCATGGTCTGTCACAGGTTTTATGGCAGTCTCCTGAATATTCACCGTGGAAAGGTGTATGAAGGAACCAAGCCAAGAGTTTCCAGGAGTCACAGTGACCCTGTGCCCTGGGTCTTCAATGAGCGCTCAAGCACCACAGGCTCAGGGGCACATCTCTGCTGTCTGTGCAAGGCAGCCCAGCCTGTTCCTCTGAGCCGTAAGTGAGCTGCCTTAGCATACGTGGGCCTGGCCTTCACAGCTCCCTTGGAACTAAAGACATAACAGAGTGTAGGCAAAATGCAAGGCTTTTAATGTATCTTTTGATTCCCTGCATTGCCCTTATCTCCCATATCCTTAGTGAAGAAAGCTCAGAACAGGGCTCTGTAAGGCTGAATGTAGAGAAATAGAGTAATTTTGGCAAAGTCTGATCCCAGCAAGGTAACTATCTACCAGGTGTGTAAGGAAATTTCTTCTGCTGATGTTCTTCATTAAGAAGCAACTGCTGCTTCCGACAAAGGCTTTGTCATGAACAAAAGCTTCTTGTAAAAGTATCCTCCATGTGTGCAAGTGTGTGCTTGTGTGTCTGTGTGTGTGTGTTGGGTGGGGAGGTATACAATGAACACACCCATAAATTTTCCATAAAAGTAAACTTTTTAAAATATATAAGCTTACACAAAGGCAGTACTGGCAAAATTACCCCAAGGTAATTAGGTGATTTAGTTCATCTGCTCTGAGTCAGGTCAATCATATCAAGACAACTCTCAACAGGAAATTATTGTCTAGCTTGCTTTTTAGTGAAAGGATATAGATAAAAAATACCGTAATTCAATCAGAGTTGAGGTTTGTTTTCCCCAAATTGCAATGCTACCATTCAATCAGAGGGTTGTTTTGGGTTTTGGGTTGGTTGGTGGGGTTTTTTTTGCGATCTTCTTCTCACCCACCCCACCCCCACCTCCAACTTTGCTATTTTTCTAAAGGTAACCCTTCCAAAAGAACATGTGCAAGATCAAAAAAAGAGTTTGGTCACTTTCTGAGGGGAAGTTTGATCACTTCTGAAGCCTTACCCAGTTTGGAAGTCCACTTACCCTTTAAGAAGGCTATGTCACTTACAAGAACACAAAAGCCTGCCAAAGGGATTTTAGGAGACGCCATTAACTGGGTACGGTTTTATTTTCATACTGCAAATACTGGTTAGGAAAAGAGTAAAAAAGAGCATTCCCTTAGATTGCCATGAACATAGCAATTCCAGTGTTTTATATCTCAGTAGTTGCCAGTTCTTTATTATAAGATCTGTTCTTTCACCTACATGTCTTGATGGATTTTCAGGTGTCCTCTTTAATTTGGTGGTAATGGAATGAACATTTTCAGTCTTGTCAGCGTCTGCACATTTTGGATCTGCATATTTTTCCAGAATGCAGAGAAGAAGATGGAGTGAAGAGGATGAGAAGAGCTGACACGGAGCTCAGCTTCATGGGAAGTCATGAAAATCTTTCTCATGTTCAGACTGAGAACCCTGCCTCTGCAAGCAGACCATGACCACCTACCTATCTCAACAGTATGTCTCCTGGTCTGAAGACCTCTTAAACGGGCAAAGGCCTTTGACCTGCTCCTAACAACAGATCAGTGACATCCCTCGTCAGAGGCTTCTCCGTGCTTAACGAACAGATATTATGTATCAATATTGCAATTCATAGCATCACTCTTTGAAACCTCAGAGCAAAGTTGTCATCGCTGGGTACAAATGACCACTGCAATTAGTACAGCTGTTAATACTTCTACTCCTTTGAAAGCTCAGTGTGTCCTGGTACCATGCGTTGCCAGGCTGCCTGGGCCAGAGAGCACCTAGCAGATCCCAAGGCAGTTTTAACACTTCCCATTTCTCCAGCGTCAGGTATGCAAGGGCTTCCCTAAATTTCACCAAATTGTGGGAAGTTTTAGGTCAAGTGCAATGCCCCAGGGAAACGCAGAGACAGCTCGGGATTCTTTGGCATTACTTGGGGTGTGTGTGTGTGTGTGTAAAATCTCAGTTTCATATAATTTTATTAAATGTAGACCATCTGGACCTGGAGTAACTTAAAGGACACTCCAGACTTTCATTGCAACAAGATAGATTGTATGGCTTTTATAAAAAGACAAAGTGCTGAGTAGTTAGCAAAAGGCATGAGTAGCCTGTGCATCTAGTTAAAAAAAGACAGGTTATTTTATGAAGAGTTGATGAGACTTTTAATGTCTCCCTTACCTAGCAAAAATGAATAATATATAAAATGTGCTTGGGTAAATTTTGTAGAAAAGTGTGTACAGGTACAACATAGCAAAGAGAAAAAGAAGCTAGTGGAAGTTTATAAATCAGAAAGCTAATGTAGGTTGAAATTGCTAGCACTTCAAGGCTGAGGAAAAGCTTCATCTAGGAAGCCAAGAGGTAAGATTTAAATGCTAGGTCTTCATCAGGCCTTCCAGGTGTTTTTAGTTTCCCATGTCAAGAGAAATCATCACTCATTCTATGACATTCAGGCCAGCATGATTGTTTTATTTTGGTTAGCCTAGCATGCATTCACATTTAGCGTGGCAGTTTTAGTCCAGCTCCTTGACAGAAAGGAGTCACCAGAAATATTTATTCAGAATGACAGAGCCTAGTAGGGTTTGACTCAGTCACTGAAGAAACTTTAGCAAGTTGTAACTCGCTTCCAAGATAGGAATATACCAGCACCTCGGTTAGCTTTCAGAATGATCGCCTGCAAACCCCATCAAGTAAAATTCCATCTGCCTTTCCCATTCTGGAAGGATTTCTTTTCCTTCTTGTACATAGCACATGGTGTAATCTGACCCTAGGAAGAAGAAAAGGAAAACACTTCTGCTAGCAATGAAAAAATAAACCTCCCAGCAGAGTTTAGATCTAGAACTGCCACAGCATACTTCAGCCTATCTGCCTTCCTGAGCAGCCACACACAAGAATAGTATTTAACAAGAGGGTGCGAGCAAGTTTAAGGTAAAAACCAACTGTAGTGATTGAGAGAAGAAAGCTGAATATTGTCACTCATTGAAACAAATCAAAGACAATTCCTACTTGTGGTTTTAAACACTGCGGCCTACCAATGCGTTCTTCTAAAATGTTAAATATTGCAGGTAGCTCCTCTCCTTCCCTTTTCAGCATGTGCTGTTTTTCAGATCAAGAAGAAATGCGAAGCAAACACACAGAATCAAGAAGTATGAGGTTCTTCAGAAGCCTGCTGGCAGATCTGAAGTCCTTGGGCTCTGGCTGCACTTACGAAACCTCACGTAAGAATTGGGTAAAATTTTGAAGGAATCAAAGGGCATTGCTTTTCTTTCAGAATCACCTGAGGATTTCAAATGGCATCTATGTCTTTCCACAGAGATACTCAGGAGCAGAGGTATGAAAGGCCTGGTCTGGGGAGGGAAGGCACTTGCTCTGTCCTTAACCACAACAGACATTTCCACTCCAGATACCTCTCAAGAAAGTACAAGGAGGCAACAACACGGTTCAAACAGAGAAAAGTGGTTGTTATGTTCTTTTACACAACCGATTCATGGTTGATGTGAAGCTCTGGTTTCACTTGCATTCATTCTGACTGGCAAGTCTTGAGACACAAGCTTTCCATTTACCTACAGATGTAGGAGATGGGGCAATGTCAGTGCAGCCATTGCCCATCCTTGGACGTGCAGAAAGCAGGTTTGCAAAGCAGAGGGTACTCGATGCTTCTTCCAAGCTCCCAGGCCTGTTGCAAAGTGCCCCTGAGAAAAGTGCCCGTTTGTTTCCAGCTTTATTAAAATCCTCAGCTCTGAAGGGCTTGATGAGCCTGAGATTCTAAGAATTTTGCCTCCTAAGAAAAGATGAGTGCTGGTTCTGTTCTCTCAGGAATTCAAAGATTTTGAAGGCTGAATTCACAAGGTAAGTGCTCCAGACCTGGCACCTGAGAGACAGGTTTCTTTTAATAAGTGGGTTCAAGCAGCCATCACATTGAACTACCTGCTGTGTGCATTCCTGCATGTGTTACTCCAAGACACAATACCAGAGAGTCTGGATGAGAAAGAGTGTATCGTGGCTTTCTTCTCCCTGGAGAATAACATCAGTCAGCACAGGCAGTAAACTTGGCTAACGTCATTAAGAGCATTCAAAACACCATGCATCCAATTTTGTAAGCCACGGAGGAAGCATAAGAAATTCCACATGGGAGAGGTTGTTCCCTCGCCCTGACCAGTTCCTTCAATTAACGCTTTGCTTTTGAACTGTAAAGAGCTACAGGGAAGAGAAGAGGAACAACTGTGTGGCAAAACGGTTCCCCACACTTTCTTCATTGCACTACCCTGCCCTTTTTCTGCTTTCTGCTCAAGATAATTGGAGCAGTGAACAGTTCTAGGCTGAAAGCTCACAATCTTTATCTGCATACTCCAGAAGAGAAATTCACAGTTAGTGAAGTATTCCCCAGCAGCGTTTCCTTGCTCTCTCTCTCTACCCTACCCCAGCTCTGTAATCCCTTTTGAAACCTGTTCAGAGGTTACCATAGTCCTATGGTAACAGACAATTTGCTAGACCCCAAACATTTACTTTTTATAAGAATATACCGTGTGTTCTAAAATTAATCGTGCACACATGTAAAGAGAACATGTATTTAATTTCACACAGGCAATTCATTTTGTGCAGAGTACAGTACCTCAGGTAAGTTGGGTATCGGTGCTATGAATCTAGACAGTAAGCAAATGTGATTTTTTCTTCAAAAAAGGATGGAACGGGATGTTAAGCAAATGCATGTTGCCTCGTGACTCTCACTTACAGAAGCTTTAGGTAAAGACAGATTTCAGGGTGAGAGACTTCCACATTTCTTTGAGTACCTGGTGCGTAACAACATTGTTTTAGAAGCATGCAGAGCCAAAGCTCCTGTATAAAACCACGTGATCCTCTTTAGCCATAGACCGAGGTCTAACAGCTCGTGGGGTACCAGTGGTTCTGACTCCGGTGCTTTCAGGGGTGAGTTGCCTGTGTCAGAAGAAGCTCTGACCCTGAGAATGAGGATGGGTTCTGGAACCAGACGGGCATGGTTGAATCCATAAGGAACACAGAACAAACGATCAGGAGGTGGTGTAGCCCAGCTGTGGGCAGAGCCAGGATTTTCTGCATGACCCTTTGAACTTTACATGGCCAATATCTATTTCATAATTGCCTTCAGAGGCAGATATTTCCTGACCTAGCATCCAGCCAGGCAGGCCAGTCCTGAGCAGTGGCTACTCAATGCTTCGAACCTTAAAATCCCAGTGCTGCAACATTATGAAATAATTGCTAAACTTTTTTTTTAATGACTTTTTTTTTTTTTTTCCTTTCTATTAAAATGTTATGAGGCCTGTTAACTGCATTTAGCGTTTCAGTCCTAGGTTCTGTTCTGAACATCCCCCTAGGAAAGTGTCTCCAAGCCTCAGCACTTCAGGGACTGATCTGTCCAGAAAGCCTCTCTGCTTGGAAAGGTTAACCTTCAGCAACTGGAGCAGGACATTCATTACACACTTCAGAGTTATTAACCCCTTCACATTTCAGAATCAGGATGTTGTTTCTGAATATCATAGGAGCTTGGTCACTGGGATCTTCTCAGTAAGGTTCTATTGATGCAACTCAACAGAAAGTTATTTGGGAGCAGGAAACAAACAAACAACAAAGCCCCCACCCCAAACCATAACATGACAGTTGTGTATTTAGTTTGGATGTTTCAGCTAGTTATTAGACCTCCTATGAGGACCATATCTTACAGCTAATTGGCTTGGTTTTGTTTTGTTTCCCCTATTCTATCGATGGTTTCATAAAAGATTTCATCTCCAAGTACAAAGCTTGCCCATTTCACATTACTGGACCTTACAGCTAAAATAACGATATCAAGGAGCATAAGGGAAAAGAAACTAACCAACCCAAATTTAAACAGTGTGTCCAGATAATCTGGTTTTTAAGAACATTTAACAGTCTTTTTGAAAGAGCAATGTCAAAAATCTTAGCTTTAAGGTTTTGTTTCCTCTGTTATTAATGTTAATGATTTCGAGAGCAGACACACACAAAGGGGCACACACACACACACACACACACCCTGCAACCTGTGCCAAAGACTGAAAAAAAGTTTCCTAATGACCAAGGAGCTACTTGTTCCCTGCCTGCCTGGAAGTTGTGCAGGGTGGATATTAGGAATGTGCATCTGGTACAGCTCTGGGGCTTTCAGGCAGGAATGAAGCAACCTCTCAGGCACCTTTTCCTTCCTTAATTCTGTGATTAAAGAATAAAACAAACCTGTAGAAAATTCCAGGCAGAATCTAAAGATAAACGCAAGGATTTCTCTTATCATCCTGACTCTGCAATCATACCTTAGAAGGACAGGAGGACTTCTTAGGATCTTTGGCTCCCATCAGCTGAACATGCCTCCGGTAGCCTCCTGAGAGAGGTATTATCTTCTTATTTTTTATTAAAGAGGCATTTTATCTCCTTCTTGTGTGAGACAGTCCTCACATCTTTCCAAATCCTACCAGCATACAAGACCGTTTTCAAAGTTGTATGTTTTGTTTGTTTGAAACACATTATTGTGAATAAGGCTAGAGTAGAGCATTTATCTAATTGTTGAAGCTGTGTGAAGCTCTTTCAGAATCTTTCCATTTTCCTTCTTTCAAACAGTGAAACATTTCAAACATGAATGAGTGGAATTTCATATTTTAGTCTGTCAGAAAACATCAGCTGGATTTCTCTTACTAGTGCAATTTGTAGCAAAGAATTGGAATCTGCAGTTTTGGATACAGCAGCCTGGGGTTTCCCTAACCCTTCTAGTCATCACCACTGAGAGGAGGAACAAAACCAAAGACAACCAAGCACTCCACCACCAATTCCTTCCTCACTTCTCTGACTCCAGCTTCTCCCCCACACTAGATGTTGTGCACATTAGAAGAGGTCTGATTAACTGAGTTAGAAATAAGCTGCTTGAGGCTGGCTACACTGAATTAAGGTAAGTCCCATGGGTTTTCTGTGTGGAACTTTACTTTTTTGTGCAGGACTTCTTCAAGATTCTGGAGTATAGGAACATGCACATGCTGTGTTTACTAGCCTTTTCTATAATAAACATTCTCCTTTTTCTGAGCACTGACCCAGGAGAGAGAGTTACACAGCAAGTCCCTCCAAGGTCAGTGTCCCCTTCTGGCATGGGCTTCACCTTCCTTTACCAGTAAAACCAGATGTTCAAGGTATTGTGGTTCTGATTTAAAATAGACAAATAATCAAAGACATACTACATAGAGCTAACACAGGTGGTCAAGCAGAAATCAGGGTAAATTCCCTCCTGTCTACAAAAATCTCATCAACAAACTTCATCTCAGTCAGAGGTTCCAGACAGAGATCAGCAGAGGGAACAAACTGCTCTGGCTGGACACACTTACCCCTCCAGAAGAAAGCTCAACAGCAAGTCTCCACAAGACTAAATATTCAATCTCTAACCAGCCAAAGGTGCTTGGAAAAAATCTGGAGTAGCCTAGGACCTCATGCCACCACGAACAAAGCCTACGAGGGGTTTTAAAGTAAAAAACACTGCAGAAGCAGGGAGAATGGTCAGCCCAGCCAAGAGATACTCAGCTGCAGCCCATGCATGGTAGGAAGTGCCACTTGTATGTGGTGGTCAAATGGATGTGTCAGGGCCCAGAGGGAAGCAGCTGCAATCCATGATTGATTTCTGTGCGAGTGCTATTGTTTATATTGAAAAAATAAGTATTTATGAGGAACCAGAGGTAAAGGGGAAGGTGACGGGATTGAGTGGATGAAAACTCTTTTTTTTAGATGTTTGTGTCATTGTCCAAGGAAGTTGAAATAAATATCGGTTGTCAGGAGGTATATGCAAATCGGTTTGCACAAGAAAATTGAGTGGTCAGACATCTTCCATCACATTGCTTCTACATTGGGTAGCTGTCCCATTGCTGTCTAATTTTGCGTGCTTTTGTGGGAGCAGAGGGAAGACACTCTCAGTCTGTCTGTGCTGCTCCTTCTCTGCCCATCACTGACTGCGTAGCAAGTGGAGTCCAGACTAAGGCTGTCAGCCTGCAGAGGATCTGGTCATCTAAATGATGAACACACTTCCTCCTCCCTGTGGGAAGAACTATTTGTTGTACTTTTGACTGATGTTCCTACGCAGGGATAACAGTGGAATTGAAGGAAAACAACCCGCATGCACAGTGTGAACACATTGCAATGAATTTATTCGTCCCCCGCAAGCAAAAACATACTTTTCCTTTTGACATCAAATGCCATTACTTTGGAACATTTGCCAACAACTTTTCCTTCCATACTCTTTTTAACCTCTGAATTCTTACAGAGGGACAAGACTATGCAAAGTCATGCAGTTCAGTGGGTAACACCACTTGCATGTGTCAATGCCATGGTTTATTTTATAGGATCTTCCTGCTCGACACCCCATTGCCTCAGAGATGTGAACATGCCAAGTCAAAATTTGCTCCAGGGACAATGGCAGTCCCCAGTTTCTAGACATCCCCAGTCTAGACATTCTCAGCATGTTGAGAACCTCAAATTAAGTAGCCTTTTAGAAATATGAAAGATAGAGCAGAAGACTGAGAGTACTGTAGGGACAAGGGTGGAAGAAATTTCTTTCCCTAGAAAGGATTTAACAGGTGAGAGAAGGGTAGATGCTTAAATGATAGTTTGCCTGCCCGTAACAGTGATGTCCAGGTTTCTGTGAGGTTTTTTTGAGTGCTTAAATGCAGAACTGAATTCAGAAGGCAAGGTAAAACATGGAGTAAGGAAAAGGCAATTCACTAAAAGCTCAGAGCAAGTAAGACTCCTGTGAGACACAGAGCAGCACTTGAACATTATGGGATGTCAGTGAGGGAGATGAGGTCTTGGCCCTGGGCTGGAGCTAATTTGCAGTCTGTTCTAACTTTCACTGTGTCACAGCACAGAAGCCTTGGAATTGTTCCTCCTGCGGATGGCACGGTTCTCTTCACCACTGTGTACCCTGACTTGCACGGTAGACACGGGAAATGAGTGTAAAGCACCCCTCCCCACTCTCCGAAGGCTGGAACCACAAGCATGGCCCTCTTTCCTTTTACTCAACATCAAAGACCTGCAGGCAGGGGGCAATGCCTGTGCTCTCTCCTTAAGTGATTGGCACTTTAGCTAAGAAATATATATCTCAACGTTTGTCAGACACACGTAACCTGATCTGACATTGAACCTTTGAAAGCAAAATCACTTGCACAAGTTCTTTTTCAGTACAAACTGCAAGGATACTATTTGACATAAATCGTGTAACAGGCAAAGCTGGATTGGTGTCTGTTAAACATTCAATTGCAAGCAGTTAAATGCAGAGATTTTAAAAAATGCTGGCTACTCTGACCTTGAAATCAGTCTGAAATCTCAGTCTGACAGAAGCAATTTTCACAGTGCTTTGTTCACAAATCAGCATTTACATTCCACCATGGTTACACAGGAGACCTCCATTCAACTGGTCAGACCTTGCTGGCGACCGAGCAGAGTCTAACGTGCAGTTCTGTGCATGCACCCCAGAAAAGCTGTGCACTCTGCAGCCTTGGGGTTTTCAAGACCCAACTGGACAAAGCCCTGAGCCACCTGATCTCATGTCATGGCTGATGCTGTGTAGAGTTAGAAGCTGACTCCCTGAGGTCCCTTCCCACCTGATTTATTCTGTGATTCCAGGTGCACAGGTTCAGTTTCAGCATTGCTGCCCAAGTGACAGACTGCTAAAACTGGCCAAACAGAAGCCAGCTTCATTCCTACCAGTCCCAGCTTGTGTGCAGAGAGCCAGGCTTGCAGAAGGAGGCTTCTCAGCAAGGTCCAGCTGTCAGGGTCATGCAGCATTGAAGTGACAGCAGCAGGTTGTATGGTCCCCATCTGAAAACTGGCTAGGGAATTGAGATCACAAGAGTAAACCTAAAGAGGAGCCAAGAAAAGGGTTTGTATTTCTCAGAACTCTGCAGTGTGTCCCATTTCCCACCTACACTCATTTATCTCAGGAGTGCCTTTCTGTCAGGAAAATGGCTGTGGGAATCTCCATAACAGGACCTTTATGAACCACAGGTATCAGTCTCAGAGGTCTTTTTTGTTCTGATAACAGTGGAAGTGTGTCTACATGCATCATCTTAATCGATCTGCTTTTCATTTCAAGGGACAAGTACTAGCAAATGAGGCTTATTCTTCTCACTCATTGTCTTGTTGAGGAAACAAAGGGAATGCTTTAACGGGCTTCCTAAGTAGGCCAAGGAGCTGAAATGGCTATATGAAATGCTCTAATGACCGATCTACTTCGACGCTGAGGAATCACCGGTCCATTTACATGGGCCAATGGCAGACAGGGTAAATTTTGCTATGCATTTAAATACCCCTACTTTCAAATTCAATTTAGGCGTTGTTTGGCTGGTAGATCTGTTTTAACATACAGGTTGGTTTTCATGAACCACCAAGAATACACATCAAATTAGACTTCCCACCCACTCTGGGGAAATAACACAAACCTCCGTGTTTGCAAGAAGAAGCAGAAGAGTCAGATCACAAAGCGGGAAGGAGGGGAAAGGGGAGAATCAGGTGAAGGTGCATGAATCATTTTCATGTGTCCTACCCTGAGATTAATTCAAACCAGGAAGACTTGCAGTCTGACTTATTCCCCGAGGAGGTACACCCATGGACTCGTCCTTTCCGTCAGTGCTGCTCCACAGTTAAAATCACGGGTGCTGTCTCAGCTTAGATCTTTTATGCTTGAACTGAAGATGATACTATTCATTTCAGGTAGAGCAGAGTTAACTGTCTTTTGCCTGAGTTGACCCGGGCACGCAAATGACTTGTGCTTTCTGTGGGAACTGAAGAGGTCCACTTCATGCATACGTATGTGTGTATGTAAAACCAGGATCTGCCTCAATTCCCTATGGAGTCATTTTCAGAAAGCTTTTTCCAAAACTTTGGAGACAGAACATCAAGAAATTGAAAGCATTTTATGCAAACAAAACCTATTATATCTGCCCAACGACTAGACCATACATAAAACGAGATTCACATGCAAGACTGCATTTATCCACTTCCATCGTTGTATCCATTATTGCAGCAAGATCCACCCACACATTCAACAATGATAAGTAACCAAGAATGTCACAAAGGAACTCTGCAAGATGACTTGGAACAGTGGCAGAGGAGGGAATCTTTTTTCTTGATAAGAGATGTGAGGGGAAAAATGACCCAACAAACCCCAAAACCTCACAGAGATTGTTTTAGAGAAGAATGCATGGAAACTTATGTGATCACCCTTTCAACGTGCCTGCATAAAGAGGAGGAAATACCTGAGGTTCGAGGAGTCAGGAGTCTTCCTTCTTGGGAAGGAAGGTCTAATAAGGAGCAGGCTGTGAAAACAGCAGCTCTCCCTGACAAATGACCAAGCTGCCTGGCCAGAAGGTAAATAGAATTAGACAGAGACTGAAAGCACTCACATAAATTGTAACTGAAAAAGGCCTGGGAGACTGATCAGCTTTCCAGTTAAGTCTTTTGTTGTCTTTCCACCCTGGAGTAATTTGCTGTTTGAGAGATAACCCTTGGTCTCCACGGGGTGAGTCAAAACTACAATACAGAGGCAGACACAGTTCTGAAGCCTCGATGCAACTCGATCACATCAGTCTGTCTGAAAAATTAAATGCCAAAGTACTTGAGGAAGGATTACTGACATCAAGGCTTACGTATTCAATTACACATGGCAGAGCTCTGTGGCCAAAGGAAAGGGGAAAGGCCTGTGGACCAGCACTCTGTAAACAGATGGCTTGCAGCATTTCCAGGAATGACACTGGAAACAAAATATTTCAAGTGAAGCAGGACCAGAGTGGAACTCCATACAAATCATCCCCATTAATGCCCTGCAGGCAATACTGCCATCCTGGCTGGATGGGACACGTGTCCTGTTCCTGGATGGAACACGCTGAACAGAATTACTGTACTGTAAGCTATGTTAAAGCACTTTTATAAAGCTTTTGTAACCAGATCAAGAGGGAGTTCAAGGCCAGGCAACACTGGGCAGCACCTGAGTTACCGTCTCACCTTGGCATCACCTCCTTTTCATTTCACTTGGTGATGCAAATGACACCATGAAGACGCTGATCACAGCAACTAGGTTGTTTTTCCGTTGGTAGAAATTACACCATTTCTATGTGTATATATATATATATATATATATGTATTTATATATATATATATAAATACACCAAAAAAAGACAACATTGTCATAGTCAGTTGTCTTAGTCCAGGGCAGATCTGCTGCGAC
>JAVJGJ010020144.1:0-13475 GCA_035590215.1 Microhierax caerulescens
CACAAAATTTAAAAAAAAAAAAAAAAAAAAAAAGACTCTTTTTCTTTCTCCCCTGTTTCTTTTTCTTTTTCTTCTTTTTCTTCTTTTTTTTCTTCTTTTTCTTCCTTTTACTTTCTTTTTTTTTCTTTTTAACTTCTTTTTTCTTTTGCCTTTTCTGTTTCCCCTTTCTTTTTTCTTTCCCCCCTCCTTTTCATTTCTCTTTATTTCCTTTTCTTTTTTCTGTTTTCCTTTTTCTTTTTTTCCTTTTCTTTCCCCCCTTCTCGTTTCCCTTTTTTCTTTTTTCCCTTTTCTTGTTACTTTTTTACCTTTTCTTATTATTCTTCTTTTCCTTTTCTTGTTACTTTTTTACCTTTTCTTATTATTCTTCTTTTCTTTTCCTTTTCTTGTTACTTTTTTACCTTTTCTTATTCTTCTTCTTTTTTTTTTCCTTTTTTACCTTTTTTTTGTCTTTTTTCTCCTTTTTTTTTTTCTCCTGTTTTTTTTTTTCTTTTCTTTTCTTTTCTTTTTTTTGTTTTAGGGGGGCTTTTCCTTTCCTTTTCAATTAGAAGTGGTAACAAGGGACTGCATTGACTGGGGTACCTGGAGCTTTGAACCTCGGCAGCCACCAGCGGGGGCTTTGGGTGACGGGCTTGGGGTGACGGGCATCCCACAGGATCAAGTTCCCATGGCTTTTGCCTTGTCAGGGAGGAAGTTGGGGCGATCGAGAAGTTGTTTTGTTTGGTTTTGTTTTTTTTATTTAATTCTTGAAGCATGATGAACTCCTGGGGCCTTTCTCATATTTTCCTGTGGTTCAGCTGCTGATGTTGCACCGTGCACGTAGGCCCGGGGTGTTCGGAAGCGGTGCCACATGGAACGGGGCGCGGGGTGTCGGGAAAACAAGCGGAGCGGATGCAGGAGGATGAGCAGCACTGGGCTGTACTCTGCGTGTGCACCCCTAGTGCGAGCTCCAGGGATGCTGTTTCAAGCACACTGTGGATGAGGAAGAACGTAGAAAGTTTTCACTTTCTGGCTTTAAGTACTCACCGAAGGGATGCTTTTCAATAAGGTGTTTTTTTTTTTTTTTAAAAAAAAGTAGGTGTTCTGATCCTTGTGGCAAATAACAGCGCTTCTGAAAGGCGCTGGGAAAAACGCTGACGGAGGTACTTTATGGGAGCCTGGCGAAAGCCAGCTCACAGAAGTCCGCCCTTAACTTGCCCCGCGTTTTCCCACCGAGGTGGAGCGTACTAGCGACCCTCACTGATTTCTCTGCGAGCAGAACTTGGCTTTTTTTGGAGAGTGGTAACGACTTGTCTGGGGAGGAGGGAGCGGAAGGTTTGGAGCCTGAGGCTCTTCAAAATGAATGTTCGTTTTGCTGTTCACTCCCTTTTCCCTGTCTGGAGGCTGAGAGTCTTGTACATCTGTAAGAGAAGTGGTAGGTGAGAGCCGAAACGCCTCTGAGAGTGTGCTGAGAGGGCACCTACAGCGAGAAAACGCTGTGGGAAAAGATTTATTTTGGGGGCGGAACCCAAGCGAGGCTTTTTTGGGTGACGGCATTGTGAATTCTACTGTCATCAGTAGCTATTAAAAATACATCTATCCAAATAAACAAAGAAGGGTTCAGTTGTGCTGCTCCTTCGCTAGTGCTGGTATTTTTCCAAGGCTTTAAGGCAGGAAGAAGGGGAGGATCCCGCAGCTGAGGAGAGAGCTGGTCTGTCAGAAAATGGCATTAATTGCTGTCAGGCGGCACTTTGCACGGTGAGAAGACCTCTGCAAACCTTACATCGTGGTTAGTCTCCCAGAAGGTCCTAGCGTGTGTTTCTTGGACACTGAAGTATGAGGTGGTTTTAAATGCAGGCACAAAACCAGATTCTGACCAAAAAAAAAAAAAAAATCTATTATATTGTTCAGTGAACATGCTAAATATAGTATTTCTGTTAGCTTCCTTACTTTTTATTATTCACTGCTGAGATTAGTGGCAAGAGTTTTTGGAGTGTGCTTTTGTGTCGTTGTGTTCTTTGTGGCATTTCATCCATCGCTTCCCTTGGACGCTGCAGACGCTAGCAGAGGACCAGGTTTAAATTTGTTTCTGACCATGAGCAGTTTAATGTTTTGATATGTGAGCTGTGTGCCAAAGCACTCAGGCCTTTTATTTTTTTATTTTTTTTCCTTCATCCAGAGGCCTGCTTCATCCTAAAAAACAGGCTGTTCATTTTAAAGATAGTGGGACAGCCACCTGTAACTGCATTTCTGCTGCTCGGTAGCATATTGTAAATCTCTGCCTTTGCTCAGGGGGAGGGGAGAGGGAAGGGTTTGGGATGTTAAACTACTTGCCAGAGCCCTCTGCAGTGCTGCCATGACCAGAGCACTTTTGTGGGATGTTTGTACATTCCTAAGAATAACAAATTTCCTAAACATGGTTAAAAATTGCTTTGGTAGATGAAGTAACATTCCATTAACTTAGTGACCTGCAGAAGTACTGTAAGTAAAAATAAATTTATTTTCCTGTCACTTCCAGGCCAGAGCACTCTGCTGACGATTTGTTGCCAATTTTTTAATTATTTTTTTTTTTAAATTAGAAAAAAAAAGCAAAACAATCCAAGCCTTCTGTACTAGTAAAATGTCAGCTAGTGTCAATAAACAGTTTACATGAGGCTCTTCTGCAACTGTCCGTTGGCTCTCTGCTCTCCGGCGGAGCGTAAGTTATGCAGTCACTATGGTGATGCTGAAGAGGAGTGCGATTCAGAGGGGATAAAGCAGGACCGGCTGAGTGAACTGAATGGGAGCAGGAACAGAAGCACCTTTCAGGGGTGCACCCACGCTGCTCCCCGCAGCTCGACAGCCCGGCAGCCTCTGCCTCTTCCCCATCCATCTTCTAATTGCGGGGTTTCGTTTGTAGGGGGAAAGTCCCCGTGGACAGGTGCATATACACAGTAAAGCGAATTAAAAATGATTTACATATCTTGTCTAACTAGATAATAGGAAGAAATTAAGTGCAACGGCACAGGGTAGTCAATCAAAAGCCAATCTCCAGCTACGAAACATCGACAGATCACCGGCTTGCAACAAGCACTAACATTAAAAGTTTTCCCAATCCACAATACATAAAACTACTTTGTTTCAGGAAGACGCATTAGCATCTTGCATCACACCTTGCAATAGCATCTTGCTCACAAGTGATGTGTCTTCGAAGGCACAGTGATATCCAGGAGGGAAAAGAATAAAAGCATTGAGTAGTTAATACTGATTTAACCAGGATTTTTATTATTTTTTCTAGGAAAAGAGAGTTTTCTTCTGTTAAAGGTGTTCTGTACAACGTAGAGAACCATTTTGTGGTTCTTAGGGTTTCATACTGTTCTCATTTGAGCTAGGAAAAATGTTCCTACTGGCTTTGATAGCAGGTTGTGTCTTTTTGAGGTTTTTCCTGACCACCCCGTGTCTGCCAGCAAATGGGCATGAGCATGGGTACAGCCCGTCCTGCCTTCTTCGTTACTGACCTGACTCCAGGTGCCCAGAAATGTGTGCTACCAGACATATGTCACGTAGACCTGGCGCAGTCTGTCACCTCCTGAGCTAGGAAACCCACCCTGTGAACAGGAAAATGCCGGACATCCGAGATGGGACTCTTTCCCTGAGTCTCTTCTGGAGGAACTGACTGAGAAAATAGAACTGATGGACCTGAAAAAGATGCTTAGACTTGTGTCAGGTACTGGTGTTTGCTATTGTGGTTAGATGTGATGATATACCAAAGATAAGCGCAATTTTTTGTCACTTTTGTGACATTTCTAAAAAAAAATGGGTTATGAGCGTACCTAGTTTTGGCCCTTCCTTATGTATCAGAATTATTCAGTTGGTGGTGTGATGCAAAATGTGATTGCATTTTCTTGAAACAAAATAGTTCCATGTAGCTGTGGATTGGGAAAACTGATGGTTTGGGGTTTTTGTTGTGTTTGGGTTTTTTTTGTTTGTTTGTTTCTTTTTTTAAATGTTAGAAAGTGCTTCTTGGAAGCTGTGTGATCCTTGAACGTTTTGCAGCTGGAGATTGGCTTTTGATTGACCTCTCTGTGCAGTCGCATTCGGTGGTTCACGTGTTCTGTACCGTGTCTGCGTACTGGCGAGGTGACAGCAAGCAGTATAGCAATTGCTGCCGGTAACTTTATAGTTTCCTTCAGGTGAGCGGGGTGGCCTTTAGGGTAAGAGGACACTGTTGTGCTTTACAGCTCAGTGCTTGGCTGTGCACTGATGGAGAAACTCTTGAGTGACCTCCGAGAGTGGCTTCAGGTATCCATTCCGGTACCTTTCCCAACGACACTTACGTCAGGTTTCTATTTTAGTTTATTTATTTTTAGTTTATACTATTTAGTGTATTTTATCCCATTCTGAAATTTACTTTTGTGATAATAAACTGCAAGAAAGTCTTGAGAGGAGCGGTGGTGCAGATCCCAGGTGACCGTTGCAGTGATTTACGACAGCCTCTCAGTTCCTGTAGAAAGCATCTTTGGCCCATCCCTGTAAAATCCTGTGGGCACTTCCAATAAAACATTGTCTTTAGGCTGTTCTGCCTTGATTTCTAGTCCCAGCTGAGCTAATACTGAAGGAGAAAGCTGGTCTGACTCGCCCGTGCTGGTGTGATCGCTGGAGGGTGTGGGAATCGGGGCTTACGGTGTAGGGGGGGCTCAGTTGTAGCCAGCCAGACCGGTGGGGCGTGCTGCTGGCTTGTCTTTTTGAGGCATCTTTGATCTGGCTTCACATCTGTGTGTTAGGGAAGGTCTCCTAGAATGGATCGAGACATGAAAAGGAGTTTATTTACAGCGTGTAGCAGCTGAGGTTTGGGTGATTATTTCAACGCAAAGATGGGAATTGTTTTCCATAGCTATGCTAAATTTTCGTATGAACGGGAAGATCCTCACCATCTAACCTCCTGTTGTGGGCAAGAAGAAGAGCTGCTTCTCTGGGGGCGACCTGCTTCAACCGCAGCCGAGCAGGCTGGGATAGTTAGCAGAGCTGCGAATCTAGCAGCGCTGCTGCTTTTCTTTCATTTTTCCTTCGAGAGCTTCCCGTAGGATTTCTCTTCCGTGTGAACCTCATCTCTGCTTACCACCTTTAAAGCGTAAGATGTGAGAGGCAGAGGGACCCGCATGTCTTCAGGCCTCCCTCAGCCGGTGCCTCTGTGTAGCATCCCTCCTGAGTGCTGGGTGCTCTCCCAGAGCACCAGTGCTGTAGGCATCGGTACTTGCCCTCGTGTGGGGAGACCCCGTGTCCCAAACCGTGGGACACCATCCTCACTAGAGGCTGTTTCAACCTCTGCCGTATCCTTTTCCCCAGCGAGGAAAGTAAGTGGCATCTCTGCTTGGGAACATACTGTGATGCCTTGCGCTGATGCCCTTAAAAACATCCTTTTTTTCACGCTCATACGTGCAAGCACCAACCGCCCTGTCTGTAAATTCCCGTTTGACTCACGGCGGAGGCAAGTGGGAGCGAGAGGCATTTGCATGGGTTACGCCTGCCTTTGCTCTGGGGACGTGCGCGCTGTCAAAAGCTGAAAGCTTTAATTCCTCCAGCTCTCGGGGCCAAGAGTAAGGAATTCCAAATTAAACAGATTAGCTGCAAGCTCTGAACTTCTCCCAGCTGTGCCTATGCCCCAGAGAGCGAGCGATGTAAATACAAGTTCATGTTACACTTTGAAGTCGGTGTGTATTTTTGACTTACACCAGTTCCTTATTTTTTAAAAGTAATGAAATGAGTAATGCAGTGGGAGACTTAATCCATGTATATATCCCAAATACAAGCAAAAGCCAAGAAATTCTTATTTCCCATCAGTTGTGCCTTTTGCTTATGTTTATTTCAGAGGTATAGGTTGGAGAACTTTTTTATTTTATTTTTTGTATCTAGGAGAGGTAGAGCAGCGTGAAATGAAAGTGTGGCCGTATGTAGTCTTAAAATAAAATTTGAGGCAAATCAGCATAAATCAAGCAGTATTTTACATAGAAGGTATGCTTCCAGATTTTTTGCATAGTTAAGTAATAAACAGAATGGAGATGCAAAGACTATGGCTGTAAAATACAGAGATAAATCTGCTGTATTTTACTTGGATGTCACAGAGGCTTACAAATGTTTAGGATATTTTATATACCATATGTGCTTTATTGCTTAAACTGCAGAGAATTTGTACTTTCCTGTGAGACTGTTATGCTTTATGGCAAAATGCTTGAAGAATTGTCTACATTATTTGTACAAGAAATGGTAAAACTCATATGGTATCGTTGTGGGACAGCTTCACCACTGTGTGCACAGCATGAGGGGTTTGTGTTAAATTTCTGTATAGCCGATGTGCAATGGACAGCACGGTTCCTGGAAATATAATTGACATGGAGTAGCCTGTGGAGTCCATAGTTGTTCTGGAAAGGTGAAAATAAGAAGACCAGGTGTTGTCCACAACCAGAATAACTTGGGTAATTCTGGTTGTGGTAAAAAAAAAAAATAATCTTATTTTGAAGGGATTATTTACCTGTTTTTGACACACTGCGTGTAGGTAAATCTGCTTTTTTTGAGCTTGAAACAGCTCATTGATACTCGCCTGGTAAGACCCCACCATGCAACGTGGCACGTGTAAGCTACATGCTCAGGTGTCACACAGAGAATTCATTTAGAGGATGTATAGCTTAAGGGTTTTGAAGCCACGATGGCCTCTGGAGCTGGAGAGGCAACTAGGAGCATATTTATGAAATTATGCTTTTCTGCGTGTGCTGGAATGCGAGTGCCGTCTATTAAGCCTTCACTGGCTCTGTGCTTTGCCGAAGGGAGGGGTTTCCTTGCCATCCCCTGTTAGCTGACCCCACACTCCAATATTTCAAAAACAGGACTTTTGTGTTTTCTTCCAAAGGGATGTGCTTGAGCGTTTTAACTGGTGCCAAGTGGTAGGGAAGACCCTGGGAGCGAGATGCTCAGGGGGTTCAGGTGTGCAGCGTGCTGGTTCAGGTGCTGCTCTTCCCTGCGCTGGCGGAGGCGATGCGAAACCCTGCCATCAGGGTGCTGGGGGACATGGCTGGGTGACAAGTCAGCATCCTCAGCTAGCTGAGGACCAAGCTGTATCTGGATTAAAAGTACCGAATTCGATACCTTGAATGGCATCTTGGAGTGAATAGGAAGTTATTATCAATAACTTCACCACGGGAAGAGATAACAGTATCCCCCAGCAAGGCACAAAAGTTGAGCAGAATTTTTGCTGCAGATTTGATCTGGGATTTTCGAAGCAACAAAGGACCCAGTAATAGCTACAGCCTATGAAATCTCTCAATAATAGGATAGGATTTCTCTTCCTTACATCCTCGAGGTATTAAAATGAAGAAATTAAGTCGCAACTACTGTTCATGAGATGCTGAGGGACTGAGTTAATCTGATAAATGGGAAGATTGTTTTCAGACAGAAGAGGATGAATTGAGATGAGTCGCAGCTTTTGGGTTCACTGCAATTGATGCATGTAGGATTGACTTATTTCAGCCAGCTTTCTTGTTTGCAGTTTCAATATTCTAAAAATGGTATTTCCTTTTGCATATCTGAACCACACGTGCTTGTAATTTAAATGTTACGGGCCGCATAACATATGTGGTAATGGAGATCAACAGCATCTTGTACCACTTTTACCCAAAACATTTGGGTAACGTGCATCCCATGGGAGCCTTTGGGAGGCAGAACGCATCTATCCTGAAGCCTGAGTTTGCTGCAATTTGGAGGAAGAATGTAACTCTTAAGAAGGAATTTTGAGCACTTTTTAGAACAAAAAAAGGACTTGGGAGAAAGGATTACTTTACTGCGCAGATGTAAAAGCATCAGTAGTGTAACACAGGAGAGGGTGCATTTCCTCTCATTAGCATGACATTGTACAAACAGCTTTGAAAAATCCACTTTGGATTTTCCTCCTCCATCCCTAGCAGTTATTTGGGGGATCAGTGGGCAATAGCAGGGGCAGGGGAACTGCTATCTATTTCACACACCCCGAACTTCTTGAATGTGTGTTTTTGTTAACATCATTTTTTTTTTTTTAAATCGCATATCTGGAACAGTAACAAAAGGTGAAGACTACAGCCTCTGACAGGTACGCTGAGGGTATTGTAACTGGGGATGAGAGCTCCATCTGCGAAAGTGGGTTTCTTCACAGACATTTATTGACTGAAGTTAAATATTTGGCAGGTGAACTTCAAACATCCTTTTGTTTTGTGACAGGAGAAAACCTGCCGAATAATCTGTAACATCACTCTTTAAAAAGTGAATAGTAGCAGACGTCGTGGAATCTACATCTGGAAATAATAAAGGATGCTGAAAAAAATTCATTCCTGATGAGAAAGGGAAGTAGGCTGCAAAATGTGTTCTTTATTGTAAACCACATTTGTATTTACTTACATTGCCATTTTCTGTTTTCTTTTTCAGCCATGCATCACAGCATCCCGTGATTTGCCCCTCAGCGTGGCCGCGGTCGGGGTGACCAGGCTGCTGACCCTGCCGTCGCGCCTGCCCAGCATCACGCCATCACCCTGCGCCGTCCCCGCAGCCCCTCGGACAGAAAGGCCTCCTCTCCCCTCACTCCGGGGCGGATTTTTCTCTGGCTGGCAGTCACTTATCTCTGTGAGTGCCGGAGGAGTTTTCCACGGCAGCCTCTGAGGCGCCTTCCTAACGCTCACTGTTTCGCAGTGTGCCCCGCGGTCCTGGCTGCCAGGGCGAAAAGCCACGCTCCGAGCGAGCATCGCAGGAGCCGTTATTAACAAATGAGGCAAGATGAAGGAAGGTCTGAAAGCTTTGAAACTTCCCCATCTAGTTATATAGCATCCTCTTAGCAATATATACTGCTGAAGGCGCAGCGCCGGCAGCCAGAGGGAAAGGAGGAGAAGGGTGTGGAACGGGAGGAAAAAATGATGACCAAGTCAGAGACCAAACGGCTGTGATGTTTCTTTCCGTTGCTGCGCTTCATTTTGATGAAGTGATTGTGTGGGTGAAGGATACGCTGGCGGCTGTGTGTGCCTGAGCTATGACAGTCATTTGTAACTTGTTTGCTCCCTTTCTCTCTCTCTCCCCCTGTAAGTGGAGAGGAGAGCGCTCACAAAATAACTAGCATAGCGCAAATAGTTTTACTGAACAAAAAGGTCAAGGGTTCAAAAAATAATGAAGGGCCAGCGTCCTCCTCCATTGCAACCTCTTGTTTGCTCAGCCGCAGAGGGAGGGGGCTGTGCTGCAGTTTATGGTACTTTATAACGGCTCTAAACTGGCCAAGAAATAATGGGGAAATGGTAAAAATAGTGACTCGTAGCATAAAAATTCTCTGGGCCGAACTTCGGCATCGCTAAGAATGAACCCTGTTCTAAATGCTACAGATAGGGCTTTTGTGGTGCCGGGATTAGATGCTGTAGTGCCGTGCAATTAATAAATGGCCTAACTGTGGCTGGCTGTGCGGGAAGGGGAATAGCTTTAAGTCATCGTTATCTAACCTTAATTAACGGAGTAACATATACACAGGTGGTTTTATCCGTACGAGCTCTGCCTGCCTTGCGCTTTCTGGCAAACGTGAATATGTTCTGACATAATGAGAATAACTTTTTATCAAATGAACGATGTTTGTATGTGCCCTGTGGTGCTTCATCGTACTCGATCCCTCCTCAGGCATTTGCAATTTATTGCTGGCTTCTTCATCAGTCAGGAGCAGCGGGGAGGAAAAACTCTGGGCACGACATACCCAGCATAAGGATACAGGGAGCATTTACATTTCAGTGCATGATTTAAAACCACAAAGGCGAGATTAATTATTTACTGGCCGCAGCTCTGCTCTGAGGACATCTAGCTGAGCCCTTTACCAAAGATACTTTGTTTGATGAAGTGTAGCTTATTAATTGGTCTAAGGACCTGTACTTTTTCCCGGCCACCAGCCAATTCAGTACTTAGCAGGTTACTTAGCCTTGACTTGTGTTTCACCAGCATTTTATCTCCTCCGGTGGATGCTTGTAGTCTGTCCCTCATCAGGGATGCAGCGCTCATCCTTAGGGCTTTCTTGTTCATAAGTCTAGTGCTTTTCCACCCCCCTCCTAACATGTCCAGTCTCTAAGAGCATAAGTCAGGGTTGAAGGAACTGACGTGAAGCAATTCCTGCCCAGGTCTGGAAGGCGTCTGGGACCAGCCTACGTGTGCTGCTCCTGGCAGGAGGCACCTCAGATAGCAGCGTGGTGTGGGTGACGAGTCGCAGGCCGGTTCTGGTGGCCACAAAATGCTCCCTGCTGCCTCCCACCTGGGGATGCTCATGCCCTGTTGCCTGTGTCCATCGCAGGAGGAGAACGCCTGCCTTGGAGACACCTCAGGAACCAGCTGCTTGTTGCATATGTTATCTCGGTGGGCTGGTTTTGCCCTGGTGGTTGTAGTGTGTGTACCTTTGCCATCAGCAGTGAGTTGCTACAGCCTTTCAACAGCACAAAAAAATAATCCCTTGTCAGCCTCCTATTTTTGTTTTCGGGAACAGCTGCACCATTCTTAGTAAAATGCTGTTTTGTTTAATGGGGGGAAGGAGGGGAAGCTTGACCTGGAGCAGAGACCTAATATGGAAGATCTCTGTCCATATTCCAAGCTATACTTAAGCTGTATAGTTGGAAGTGTTATGCAGGTGGTCCTGTACCACTGTGGGACTTTCTGCTCTCTCTGATGTAGAGGCTGCATATATCAGATGCTCTGAACAGCCCATAAAGCTTAAATGTCCCTTTGATCCCCAACCCAGGAGAGCTGCAGGGATTCGTGGGCAGTTTATCTGTTTCTACATGGCTGTCTTAGGATGATACATGTAAAGCAGAAAGTACACTGGGTTTGTGAACTGCATGCCAATTTTGGGCTTTGTGTCATTTGCATTTTATAAGGGTTGGGTTCGTTTTGTCTTTCAAGATAATTTATTTCTGCTCATGTCTGTTGTTTCTCTGTAGATGGTTTGTGGGTAATACATGTGCAAGTGCCTCAAGTTTCTCCTACAAGATGTGTTCCACAAATCCAGCCAATTGGGTCACCTTTGATGACGAGCCACTCTTCCAGTCGCCTCAGAAATCGGTTGATAATCAGAGCAGTTGCAAAGCAAATGGCCTTAAACTCAATCTGTCCAGTGTGCATGACTCTTCAAGTAGGTCATCTTCTACAGGCAGCACTCCACTCTCGTCTCCTGTAGTTGACTTCTACCTAAGTCCTGGACCACCCAGCAACTCTCCACTTACTACACCTACCAGAGACTACCCAGGGAGTCCATGCATCCCAAAGCCTGGGATTCACATCCTTTATCCCATCCCCGAATGGCCCTCGAACGTTAACCTTCTTCCGTCACCCGGGATTTGCTCATCCCTAACCTCACAGAAACCGAGCAGCCTTCCTTTGAACACCTTGCCTAATGACCATTCAGTTAAGACTTTGGTCTCCAAATCAACAGACGAAGGAAGCCCTAATCCGCCAGGAAGTTGTGAGGAGTTAGGAGACTCGTCGTCGGCACTGGGGCGCTTCCCCTACTTCCAGGGTGACTGTGCTTTTTCCAGTCCTTTTTGGAAGGAAGGATGCTCGCCCAGCACATCACCAGCTAATGTTAGCACACACAGGAAGGACAAAGCACTTGACAGGAGCATCTGTCATCCTAAAGACAAAGAAGCTTGCCACGATCAGAAAAGCCTTAACCAGGGCTCCTTCAGTTACATCTGCGAGAGGCTCGAACACCTGCAAGCTGACAGCTGCGCCGCCGCGGGGACCCCCCCTGTCTCCAGCACTCAGGCATGGCACGGGCTCTCCCCCGCTGTCCCCCGCAGCCTCTTCAGAAGCCAGAAAGTGGATGGGTGGCCATTCATGCTGAGGATTCCCGAAAAGAAGAACATGATGTCGTCTCGGCAGTGGGGCCCTATTTACCTTAGCGTCCTAGCCGGAGGTGTATTGCAGATGTATTATGAAAAGGGCCTGGAGAAACCTTTCAAGGAATTCCAGCTGCAACCACACTGTAAGCTGTCCGAACCCAAATTAGAGAGCTATAATGTCTCGGGAAAAATCCATACCGTGAAGATCGAGTGCGTGTCTTACATGGAGAAAAGGAGGTATCATCCCAAAGTAGAAGTGATCCATGAACCGGAGGTTGAGCAGATGTTAAAGCTGGGCACCACAGATTATAACGACTTCACCGATTTCCTCGTAACGGTCGAGGAAGAGCTTATGAAACTTCCTGCTGTTTCTAGACAAAGGAGGAATTATGAAGAGCAAGAAATGACTCTGGAGATAGTGGATAACTTTTGGGGCAAAGTCACTAAGGCAGAAGGAAAACTCGTGGAAAGTGCTGTCATCACGCACATCTACTGCTTGTGTTTTGTGAACGGGACTGCTGACTGCTTTCTAACCCTGAACGACCTGGAGCTCCGGAAGAGGGACCAGTGTTACTTTGAGAAGGAGGAGGAGAAGAAATGGATCGACATTCTCGATTGCCATTTCCATAACTGTGTCAAAGTGCAGGAATTTGAACAATCACGAATTATTAAGTTTACTCCCCTGGATGCCTGCAGGCTGGAACTGATGCGTTTCAGGACACAGTATAATGGGCAAGACCTTCCCTTTTCTGTCAAGGCGGCGGTAGTGGTTCAGGGGGCCTATGTTGAACTTCAGGCTTTTATAAACATGTCTTCAACTGCTCCAATCCCAACGCGTGCACCCTCTGTGAAATGCTGTGAAAACGTTATGATCCGCTTCCCCGTTCCAACGCAGTGGGTCAAAGCACTTTGGACCATGAACCTCCAAAGGCAGAAGTCCCTGAAAGCAAAAATGAATAGGAGGGCGTGCCTTGGTGCTTTACACGAGGTTGAATCTGATCCCGTAATACAAGTCTCGGTTGGAACAGCGAAATACGAGAGTGCCTACAGGGCGGTTGTGTGGAAGATAGACAGGCTTCCAGATAAAAACTCAAGTAAATAATTTGAGCTATAAAATGATGGGCTTGGGCACACACCTTCGCTGTTTTTACGCTTGTGTACCTCCGTCAGCTTCTGTAGTTCGGGTTTTTATCTGTGTGGTGATACTGGTAGAAGCTGGAGTAACCTTTTAGGAAAAAGAGAATATAGCCTTATTTATTTATTTATTTATTTATTTGTTTATTTATTTATCTAAAGGACATTTTCCTGATTTATTTGATGGAGGCAGGTGTATTATTGCCAGTAATTACAGGCGTTCAGCTTCTGTAGTTTGGGTTTTTATCTGTGTGGTGATACTGGTAGAAGCTGGAGTAACCTTTTAGGAAAAAGAGACTATAGCCTTATTTGTTTATTTATTTATTTGTTTGTTTGTTTATTTATTTATCTAAAGGACATTTTCCTAATTTATTTGATGGAGGCAGGTGTATTATTGCCAGTAATTACAGGCATTCAGCTTCTGTAGTTCGGGTTTTTATCTGTGTGGTGATACTGGTAGAAGCTGGAGTAACCTTTTAGGAAAAAGAGAATATAGCCTTATTTATTTATTTATTT
>JAVJGJ010020145.1:0-16401 GCA_035590215.1 Microhierax caerulescens
CCATAAGAAAGGGATTATCTGGACTTTTACCTTTGATCATGCTTCACTTGTGTTAAAATACAGTTTGTCTGGCTTAGATAACTGTATCATATAAAATATCTGTCCTTATTTTTCACCCCAGACAGCCTGTTATTATTTAGTTGACTAAATGTTCTAGCCCTAGTGTATCACAACTTCTTAATAAAAATGCTGTACTAAATCAGGTTCCAATATTCTAGTGCAACTACTTATTTTTATAATTTAAACTTGTAACCCCAGCCAGCATATCAGAACTGTTTGAAAGCATTAATTCCTCGGAAAGCCCATGTTGATTATCATTAGCTATGCTGCTATACTTTGCTATATTGCATTTATTATTATTTGTCCTCAGTTTTATTTCTGACCAGCCCTGTGAGTGCTTGGTCTGTTCAGACTCTGGAAAGAGGAGCTTACATTTATTCTGAGTTTTGGCTATGATAAGTTGTCTTCTTCAGGTTGCCTCTGAGATCAGCTTGAGGCAATCACTTTGCATGATCTGGAAGGATCGCACAAAACGAAAGTAAATACAGCAGGTCTTGGAGGGACGCTGCATGTATCAATAACTAGTGTACACCAGCGTGGTGAATTAAGCATGTGTATTGCTGGTAGGTATTTGAACCTGCCTCAGTGAACAGATATTTTTTTTGGTTTGGGTTTTGGGTTGTTTTTTAGATTGTCTCCTGTTTATTTTCTCTTCTGCCTCATAATGACCAAAATTCAACTGTTAAAATTCTTACAAATAATCAGTTTCCACATATATCAGTATAAAGCAGAAATTAACTAAAATAGTTAAACCAGCACAATAAAAAGCGTAAGAAGAAAGATAAAAATCAGGTATTTTTATACTAACTAGGGAATAAAGGAACTAAGAACTATCATAAACATGAATATCCTGTATGGCATATCTGTTGCTTGATATAAGTTAAACTATAACTTCTTCTGGGCAAGGACTTTGTTTATTCTTTAAATGTTGTGCATCTCTCTACTCCTGTCTACCCTTACAGATTGACAGTATTTCCTGTAGGCAGTTAGCAATACCAGATAATAAACAGGAAAAGGAAATACTCTTGTGAAAGAGAAGTGACTTAATATTTTAAAGCACCTTAAATGATGTGCACTTAAAAACACTGTAAGTAGTGAGTGAGCTATATCTGCACATGAAAATAATGCAAGTTTAGAGTTTTTTTTCAGACTAATAATTGCTACTAAAAGAAATGCAAATGTGCTTTTACAGTAATATACCATGAAACCAGTGAATAGGAGGCTAAGCAGGTCACGTATGTTCATTAAAAGCATTTTTAAGTATTTGGAAGAAAATAAAAATCAGATTCAGAAACAGACAGCATGAAACATGACAAGAGGGGGTGTATCCAAGTTAGGTCACATTTTTCTATAGTGTGTAGATCAAGGAGAATGGGATTCTTCTGGCTCTGCATCCAAATAAAGGCTGGAGAATCCAATAGTGGAAGCACATGCATACAGTATTAAAAACTAAAAGACTACTAAAGAGCTGACATGTACCTGTTATCATTATCTATGAGCAGGAGTCTTTAAATGATCCATATTGGTCTACAGCAGTTTGCCACCAGGGCCTGTGCTGGACCACCATCACAGAACTACTGATCTTGTGTTGTTGATGTACCCATAGTAACAGATGCCAAACGCAGCCCGGTAAAGATTAAGTAAAAATAACTTGTCTGGATCAAGTAATAAAGTTAGTTGCTGCTAAATAGAACAGTGCTGAAGCGTAATGACCCCAAAAGAGATTTAAGAAGTATCACCCTCAAAAGATATCTGAAGAATTCAGCCAAAGTTGAAGTTACTTTGAAGAAAGCAAATAAGATAGAAGAAGGACACATTTCTGGAACAGTGATCAATAATATACATGTAAGCTAATGTATTAAAATACACAGGATGATTTGTTTTCAACCTAGAATACACAGTACTGAAAAATAGGCAATGTCCTGTCAGACAGCATGCAATTAGAGTCAGTGGCTGAGAAAATGGATCATCAGCTTCAAAGACAAAAATAAAATGGTTGCAGGTGGGAAAGAAAAAGTTCTGGTTCCCAACATATTTTTTTTTTAATTATTTTTTTAAAATAACATCTGATGGTGCAGCAACTAACGATCAGCAACATCACACATGGTGGGAAACATGTGCCTATATTCAGCAGTAGTTAAGATCAGCTGCAGTGCCAAGAGCAGGGTCAAGAGCTTGTCATCGGGGGAAAGATCACCAAATGGCACAGCACTGCTCATGGCCTTCTCTCCTCCATTAAGTGGGTCAAGCAAGGGGTGTCTCTCTCTTTCTCTCTCTGTTTTCACTCCACTCCACCTCACCCCCCTCCCAGTTCCAGTTCCAGTTCCAGTTCCAGTTCCAGTTCCAGTTCCAGTTCCAGTTCCAGAGCATCAGCACAGCCTGGGAGAAGTGTGACGGTCAGACCAGGTCTGTGCAGTAGCTTGGCACGCACCCATCCTCTGCCTCTGCACTGTGGCAGACATCTGCCTAATAGTGCTCCCCCACCCCCACCCCCCAACCCCCCCAGCTGCTGGGGAGTGTATAGCCAGATCTCTGCACAGGCTGCCAGTCAAACCCATCGTTTCCACCATCATGCCTGTCAGGCACGGCTCATTGTGTGCAGCGACTCAGCTCTCCATCAAGGCGAGGTTGCGGTGCTCCTACAACACAACCCAAGCCCGCTTTCTCCCAAAGCAGTAGATTGCAGTGACATTCCCTTTTTTCCCATTTGCAGTTTGTTAGTTTTGTGTCTCTTTTTGAAGGGGTTAGGTAGGTGAAGAGGAGGCTCTCCCCTTCCTCATTGCCCCCTCCCATATACAAACACATAGTCTGTGGCTGCAACAGTATCTTGTGAGGATCAGCATCTATCAATGAAGTAGAAGCACGGGTGAGTGCACCTGAACTGGCAAAGACAGATGAAGAAAAGGAATTTCCAGCTACAGGTTATTTTCAGGCATACCACTGTGGCACACAGGTATCCAGTGAGCTGTGCCAAGCGCCACGCATGTGCAGAAGCAGTCACAGTCAGGCAAACTTCTTAGGGAGCTTAAGAGCACTGAGGGTTGAACAGAAGATGGATCTATATTACTAGATTACATTTTATGGTTTAGATACCTAAAATCCTGCTTTGGCTGGCTAAATCCCTTGATTGAGACAGGAGGCATTAAGGCTACTGGCAACTCCAATTTGTACTTCTTTTTTTTTTTTGTAACTGGAGGGCCTTCACACAGACATGTATTCCCACTTCAGCCTTAATGTAGCAAGATGCTCAAACATATGTTTATCTTTCAAGAGGTAATTGACTTCATCAAGGCATAGTCTCATCATCAAAACAAATAATTAAGTTCCTTGCTAAAGTGGAAAAGAAAGAAAGGCTTGTCAATGGATGGATGCTACGTTGAGTGGCCATCCTTCCTTCTGCTAAAATCTGGCAGCTGTCTTCTCCTATATGCTCATGCAGGTTTGAAAATAATCGGATTTTGCTTTGGGTTCTTCAGTACTGACTCGTACTGCATTTCCTTGTTCTAGTGCCCAGTAGCTTTGCCACCTGAAAAAACAACAGATACTTTTTATGTAGAGAAAGCAAGATCTGGAATTTGAGGAAAGCCTGTTAAAAAAAAGCAGGGCAATTAAAGAATCAGGATTCCTGCCCCCTTCCCACCCCCCCCCCAAAAAAAAAAATAAAAAATCTCTGCCAACCATTTCAAACTTTTCTTAAGTATACAATTTTAGTTTGCTATTCAAGCCTTGCTAATATGTACCTACTAAAACTGCTAGATATTGCATCCTGAATGGTTTAAAGTATTTTTTAAATTAGATCTCTTCTAAAATTCTGGTAGAGCTTTAGTAGGACAAGTATTTTATCCTTATGAATGTTTTTTGGTATAGATATGTTAATGCTTAAATTGTGCTATCATTCAGATTTTATTTAAATGGAAATGCTTTGTGAGACATAGCAACATTTAAAAGATTTCAGTAAAAACTGGAAAAGAACTTTGCAGAAAGTAGTGCCCCAGAAAGAGCAGTTACTGCTACCTTATTCATTTTGATGAAGATTGTGAGAGATTTTCAAATTTTTTTTACTTCATCTCTAAAATACCTCCAAAATGCTTTAGGCAAGTTGAAGACTTACTCCCAGATAAATTTCCAGATCCATTGCAAGGCACAGGTGGCATACACAGTTGCCCACAGCTCCAGGGAGCTGGTGAGGATGAGCGACAGGGACTGCCATTTATTCATGTCACTCAAAAGAGACATACCAATAACTCTCCCTTTTCTCTCTGCCTTTATTTGCTTATTTGAAGCATTATGGCTAGAAAATTACTTAAGGCCATCAGTATTAATACGTCCCAAATGAGTGAGCTTGCTATTTGACTTTCATATTTTCGTAGTCCTGTCTTCAGCTGTCCCCCACTACTCTAATACTTTCTGTTGTGGCCAACGCTGTACTGCAATTTCATATCTGACTCTCATTCTGACTTTTTATTTGGCTTATAATCCTCTGACTTGTTAGTTAGCATGTTTCAAACAGCTATTTCTATTGCCTCCATACTACTGGTATCTGTTTTGTTTAATACAACTGTTTCTAATCCACAATCGCAGTGTTAGTTTCATGTATTTTCCCTTAGCAGCAGAGAGTAAGGTTTGTGATCCATAAAAAAATCCATAGTTTTAAAAATATCTGTGTTTGCAGTGAAGACACATCTTTTAATTCTCTTCTTGACAGTGCTGTTAGTTCTGATCTATTTCCTAGATACGTAACAGTCTGATTACTTCACTGCTCCTACATTTCAACATTTTACGTTGTCCTTTTTGCCGGTATAATAACTTCATTTTATCATGTATTTGTCATTGCTAGTTAACAACAAAAAATTCTAGAATTCTCATTGCAATTAAAATGTCAGTGATGTTGTTTTTATAAGCTAGGTAATTAAAGTCTTCCATCCTATTGCATAGTTAATGAGCATTCAAATTTAACAAATAATTAAAAGGTGGCAATTGCTTGATCCTTTTTCTTATATTTTGTTTGAGATAATACTTTGTTTTCCACATATTCTTACAATACAGTGTAACAGTTCTGCAGCTGTCTTATAAGTGACTTATATGCTTTTATTACTTCATATAAAACTCCCTTCAAAATGTATCCAAGATCAATGGAAAGAAGAAATATTTTTAGAAACTTGTTTTCTTTTTCTCCACTGACTTTGGAACCTGAGGATTTGATCAGCGCCACTTCAGACTGGTATGAAACAGTAAAGTTACTCATTTAACAACACTGTTCATTGTGGGTTTGCCCCATATTTTCACACACACAAAAAAAGTTCTGTCTCATTTGGATTGCTGCTGTCCTAGTTCTCTAAAATGGGTATTACCATTGCTTTTAGTTGTTGGATGTATCTTGTAGATACCTTCCTGAAATTCTCAGGTCTACTGTTTTTTTTTTTCAAAATTTAGCCATTTTACTGCCAGTTTTTGCAACTATCCTGTTTTTTGCAACTATCCCATTTTTTGCTGTGCTGCTAGTCTTTCTCTTTTTTCTTCTGCGGTAGTGTTTCTGTTGAGTGTACTCAATGCTACACTCCTGTAGTGCAGACTGGCGTTCAGCAGTCTGTCAAAGTCCTGTCTCCGTACTGCCATCCCCCCTTCACATTTATGGGCAAAAAAAAAAAAAAGGTAATTTTGCAGCTAATATGAGGAGGCAGTCCTTTAATCTTCCTGGGAGAAATGAAACATTTACAGCAGGAGCAGACAAACAGAGGATTTATAATAACCCCTGAACCATATGGCAGCCACATTAAAATGAAGCAGGGAAGGAAGGGGTGCTTGAAAGGGACCTTTCAGGGTCACTTTTCCTTTGCATGTTATGCTTAGCTGAGTTTAATGTGATCTCAAGCATGCAACCAGGGTGGTACAAAGGAATAAGTGGCCGGCTTTAAGCAGTGAAAATATTCACGTAGGCAGTTGCCTTGACCCTTTTTTTGACAAGGCTTTCTTCTGAGGTCACAGTTGTGAGATGTAAGGGGTGGTTACAGTCTTGCACATCTAGCAACCTTTACTTGTTGAAACCTCTCTGTGAACTCGGACTTGCCTCAGCAAGTTTAACTCTTGGATCTGTAAGATACACATACTTAAAGGAGTTATCCTTGTTTACTAAAGTATATCGATATTCTTCTGCGTAAAGAAGAGATTGTGGGAAAATGTACCATTTGCTAACAATTACTTTAGAAAGATATCCTCTTCCGTACTTATTTTTTTCCATTTTAAAGGGCAGTTAGTACACAGCTCTCACTTCACAGCTACAGATGCTGAGCCCAAGTCAGTCACAGGTACATCTGATACAGTTCCCCTAGGTAGGTGAGTGTGTGCTGCAAATTGGAGGGTAATGGGTTATGCACAGAATGAAAACCTGGTGTACTTGACTGAAGGTAATGCAAGAGTCTTTAAACAATTGTCTTCCAGGGAAGAGTTTCAAGCTAAAAAGAATATATCAACTAAGCAATAAAATTAGTATTATATTCTCTGAAATTAGATTTGTGGTATTTACATGTTCCCTGTGAGAAAACTTGCAAAGAATAGAATCGGAGGCAGGGGACGACCAATGGAAAATCAACACAGAAACTGTATTTCTACTGCATAAATAAACTCCAAAAGAGGTAGCATGACAGAGGGCAATGCTTTATCAAAGCTGTGTACAGCAAACTGTCCTGAAGGGGAAGCTAAGTACAATGCTAAATATAGTGCTTCTGCCGTCCTCACTAGCGTGAGATGATGATGAGGGATGCAAGAAGGAAGAAACCGTTGGGTGCAGGGTATGCGTAGCAGCTCATTCTTTGCTATAACAAAACTTGGACAAATATACAAGCTGCTAAGCTCTGGACTTGGATATATCTTCCTTGTTCTGCTTCCTTTCCACCCTCCATAGACATTACCACTGCCTGCACTCCACAAGGTCTGACACTAAAGCGTCATAGTTTTAGGACAGGACAAAACTCATGTTGCTACAGATATGTAGTTTTGGCTATTGATCTGCTCAGGAAAATAAGACAAGTGGTAGGAGAAATGTAAATAGTCTGCTAATGTCAACCAGCATTTATACAAAATTATGAGTTACAGTTCAAAGTGTACATTGTCGCTTATTTCTAACCCCCTGGACTGGATAATGGAGAACTGTAGTTGAAACAAAGAGTGGTTTATTGGCTTTGGCAGTCAGTTGAAAGTTTTAAAAATCCGTCTACAGACAAGGACAGCAGAAAACTAAAAAAACAGAACAGAAGAAGGAAATATAATGCCAAATTGAGCTCAAATTAAGACTTTTATTTTTTCATCATCAAATAAGACATTCTTTTCATAGTTGCCCTAAAAGAATTTATGTTTTACATAACTTCTTTTATATTTAGCCTCATTACAATTACATGATTTGCAATGAGAAAGATTTATTTAAACTCATATATTTCAAAGCTTCACAAAAACAATTAATATAACAGAGTAAAAATTACCTTGATTAGTGGGGATCTATTTAATAAAACATTCTTACAGACTCTATTGTCTAACACTCCTGTCAATCAGTCTAGTTGGTTGTCTCCTGCATATGCATGTCCAAATCTTTGAATATGTAAAAGGTATTGAAACTGCTGGATGAAATGTGTCAACAAATGGAAAACAGTGCAGAAGTATAATAAGTATTTACATTCTATTTTTTTTAATTGAAACTTAGGAAACAAATTAAATTGCCTTAGAGAAAAGGAATTAAGTCAAGTAAATTTTCTCCTGTCATTGAAAGCTGAAGCCCCTGCATACATATAATGTTGCAATTCATTCACGACATTGTAGAAAGTATCTGCAAAGAGAATCCTGCTGACTTCTTAGTTGTATGTCTTCATCAAATTTAAGTTATGGAGGTTTCTCTGTTCAGAAATCTGGATTATAAATTGGTATCCGCTTTGGAAATGCCTCCAGAAATAGCATAATTTGGAAAGTCATTACACATGCTTGTATTTCATGACCTTTCTGAAGACATAAATACTGTTATAGTGGTATCCTGGAATCCTATTGCACCACTTACCGCACAGTGTGCGTACTGGTCTGCCCTCTCAGCCCAGTCTGGTGTAGCCACCCTGCAATACAACAGAAATCCAGTTAGCTTGGATCCTCCTCTCCCATGCAATGCAGATACAGCTCAGCCACGTCTGGCTCCCACTGGCTTTTCCTTTATCTTTCCTTCACAACTTTCTGCCAGCTACAGACCAACACATATACGTTTCACCTATCTTCATCTCTGTACATAAAACCTCAATTGAGAAAATACCAAACATTTTTAGTGCTTTGCTGTGCTACCCTGGCAGGAGCTCAGAGGGAATTAACAAGGTACCATTGAATATTTTTGCACTCGTAGGTTTCCAAAAGGTTATAGCAGCAGTCAATGCCAATTTAAACTTAGACTAAAAGCCACCTAGGTCTAGGCCATCGAGAGAAACCAGGCTTTGGGGGTTGCTTGTAGCACATATCACAGTAACAAGTAATATTATGGATAAAATATATAGGTGGAAAGCAATCACCCAGCTTTGGTGTTTTAATGGCTTTTATGGTCTGTGCCAGTATTCCAGGTTTATCAGTCAGAGTGAAATTTCAGTACCTCGGCCACTGAGATGGGAAAAGAGAAATTGGACCAGATCAGACTTCAAGGGACAGCAAAAAGCCGAGTTCCAGGTGTTATATGCACGGCTGTGCTATGTATGCTGCCGAATGCTGTGAGCTGACACAGGGAGCCAGGGGACAAGCTTCGCTGTAGATGACATCATCAATTTAGGCTTTGGGACAAGGAAAAAAATTTCAAAAGCAACACAGCCTGTCCTCCGAATTCAGAGAAGGTCCCACACTGTTGGGAAGCAGCAATGGCCAACAATGCAAGCTGGCTTGCAGCTGTGCTTAATACAGACCTGTAGGCTCTGTGTGACCACCAAACACAGAAAAAAACAATCTGAGTATTTGTATTTACCTCTTGAGGAGTGAAGGCTTTCCCAGGCATCCATACCCAACCGTGACCATGGCTGCTGCTTAATTAGACCAACTGTTTTAGCAGAAATTTCAGAAGTGTCACACATAATGCGAATGCAACACAATGTGTCTTTATGGAAAAAAGTAATACTTTGTTGGAATTGTTGTGCGGTTTCCCAGTAAGTCCTTGGAGTTTAATGGTAGCCTTTCCAGTGGGAGACTTGTTTAGAAAGTATAAGCAAGCCAATATGCAAAATGGCTTTACTGGTCCTGCTCTTCCCCCTTTTTCTTCTGCACTGCTCCATCTTTTCAAGCCTTTGAAAATCTATTCAAGATTTCAACTGCATTCTAGGAAGTTTCTTCGTTTGATATAATGCTCACTTTAGAGAAGATTTGGCACAGGGAAAAATAGTTTTATTGATTAGTTGATCATCCAGGGAAGGCAGAGAAAGAAAGGAAACAAGATGAAATAGGACATGACTGCTGGATGCTTCCCTGTCAGACACCATTACACCAACACCTCTCACAACTTCCCCGTCTGCCAAATTGGGCAGTGTTAAATCCGGTCAGGGCAGGAGATGGACATCCTCCTGCGCAGACATCCACATCCATCTTGTGACATCCACGGAGGAGTCAGTGTCAATAAGAATTCTGATTATAATATCTCCACTAGTCCATGGCATTTTCTACAGCTTTTTGCCAATATAGTTAGCTTCTGGTAGAGAGATGGCACAATTTGCAGCGGGTTTTGCATCACAGGGCAATCTCCAAAAGGGAAAAAACTTGGGGAAGGCGGGCAGAGAGAAGCGATGGGTCATGCAAAGGTGTCATTAAATTCTCTATTTTTTCACTTCTGCGGATGGTGCTGGGACATTTGGTGGCATAATGCCGACAGGCATTGTTTTAATAGCGATATCCTGTCCCTTGTGAGAAAGAACAGGCCATCGCTCTTGTTAGAAGAAGGAGATGAGCTACCCTTTTGAAGAGGACAGATGTGGGACTTAGGTAGCTGGTGGTAGTCAAATGATGAGGCAGCATGTATTCTCCTTTCTCTTGACAGCTGCTGGCGTGCTGGAAAGAGGATCTGCTGTGAGGGTGTGATGCTCCACTAGCATCTAGCTCCATCAGCTGGAGCAACCATTGCCAGGGCATGCAGCGCACTCCTCCCCCACCCCCTTTAGGAGTGCAACTGGCTGCACCAAGAACAGCTGGTGGGAAGAGCCGTTGTGAAGAAAGAGCTGGAAGATGGGGCCCCTTCCCCTTTGCTTGGAAGCTTTGTTTAAGCTGGGGTGCTCTCTCAGTCCTCACCTGAGCCCCACTACAGCTGCATTAATGTCATGCCCATGCCTCGGCTTCTGCCCTGTCCATCCAGATGTGGACCCAGAGCCTTTGAAACAGGGATAGGGACACTGAGCCCTGGGTGAGCGGTGCTAGGCAGGCTGTGCTGGGTGCACAGGTCAGGTGACCTGGTGATGGTAAGATACCTTGTGTAACCACAACTAAATGAATCACAATGAAGTTATGGTAAAGTATCTGTTTTCAGGGATGTATTTTTTCTTTATTCAGCAAAATTATAATTCACCAGATTATTCAGAAAAGAAAGATCTCTTAGTTATCTTAGCTGAAGGCACCAAATTGGAGGGAGGAGTGAGACACATTAACAACCTTCATTTCTTGACTAATTTTTTGCCTCACCTGATTCTCAGTAATGAAAGTTCCTAATTATAGCCTTCCTCCTCCTACTTTTCCCTCTCTATCATTTCACACACCCACTTCCAGATACTAAAGAAAAAACTAAGTATATCAGTCTTCCAAGACTGCTAAACTGGTTAGGTAGATTCAAAAACTGAAATCAGCATATGTACCTCTGGGTGTTATGCCAAGACTCTGAACCATGTAACATTTCTCCTTCTTCAGTAGTAATCTGTATTTTTTAATCATAAAACTTGTCCAACAGCTGTGCTATAAAAACTCAGGATGGAGAGAAAGAGTAATAACAGGGAGGGCATTCTTTAGAAGACCATAAAAAGATGAACTGTGTAATGTGCTATGTGAAGATATTAATCTGTGAGCTCTGAATTGGCCCCTCATCTATAAAGAATATATTCTGCACAAAACCAACAGCTCTTGCTAAGCATGGAAGTTTCAGAGTTGTCTAATAGGAGGACTTGCTGTGAATTCTGGTTTTGATACCTTCAGAAGGACGGTGCCATTTAGATTCGCTCTTAACATGTTCTTAAATTGCTATTTTATTACTCTTGCTGACATTCCAGAGGCATGAAATTACCAAATCACATTAAGAAGACAGTAGGTGGAGAGAGGAAGCTAATTAAATAACACCAGACAGGCCAAAACCCCGAATCTTTGTCTTCAACTTTCAAGGACATGCTTGTTTAAAAAAGAAAATTCCCACTAAAGTTTTTAAACACTGTAAATACAAATAACTGCAGATTCCTTTATTATATAAGGTAATTTGTCTATAGAGATTAACCTTGAAGTTTTTGTTTGCTTCTTTGTGGGTGTATTTACATACATAAATCTGTCTATATGCATATATGAAAAATATATAGGAAAGAATTTACTCATAAAGTGATTTTACTAGTGACACAAATACCATTGCTAAAGACAGTTGTTATTTAAACATACTCAACGCTTTTATAAACCCTTACTCTGAATTTCATGAGCATACTCTCAATAACTGAAATGAGAGCATTTCTCATAATTTATGGAAACTTCAGGTGCATAACAAAAGCAGAGATGGATATTGCAATGCATTACATGAAGATAAATCATCAAGTCATGATGGTTAAATCCCTTATTCTGTAAAATGACTCTCAAGTTTCTTGGTTTTAAGTAATTTCAAGAAAATCTATTACTGAGTCAAACCAGATAATGAGATAGAAAAAATAATTTATGAAGGAAGTTGCAGAAAAGAATCATAAAATCATAGAATGGTTTGGGTTGGAAGGGGCCTTAAAGATCCCCTAGCTCCAGCCCTCCCTGCCATGGGCAGGGACACCCCCCACCAGCCCAGGCTGCTCCCAGCCCCGTCCAGCCTGGCCTGGGACACTGCCAGGGATGGGGCACCCACAGCTGCTCTGGGCAGCCTCTGCCAGTGCCTCGCTGCCCTTGTATCATAAAAAATTTCTTTAGCAAATTCCTGTGGTGAAATAACAACGGATTTTGTCTCCAAATATCAGATTATTTTACAAGGTATCAAATGCAGTATTGCTCAACAACTTTCATGTGCTTGGAAGTGCAGTAAGTCACCACGTGTTTGCTTAAATTTATGTATTTTAAAGACTCAGCAGCTAGTAAGTATCAGGCAAGTTCAAGATGAGTCGTAAGTAGTATATATTTGACAGTGTGCTATAATCACAAATTGTCTTAATCCTGAATTTATGGGGCTCTCCTCAAGTTCTAGTTGTTCACTCAAAAGCATGTATCTCTCTTCTTTCTCTTTTTCACCTCCATCAATGCAAATGACAATCTTTATCATCCTAACCTGCTATAAAGGAGCTAAATTGTTGGTTTTGAAATATAAATGATTTTCATAGACGAGCACATACAAAGCGATAATTTACAGCTCGTCAGCTCTTACTACTATAGAAGAATTACACTGTTCACCTCTCTTTAGCAGGCTTGTGTACCACTCTTCCCAGATAAAATCACTATCTCCTTTAAAAGGCACTTTCAGTGTGCTTCAAGTTTCCACAGTATCCCCAGGTTAATCAATAGAAACTGCCACTATGTTACTAAATCTGTAGTTACAATATAATGAATTTTGAATGAGAAATGATTTCTTTTAAGTGTTGCTGAGTGTTACATCCACACTGTGCAAGGGTACGTATAGTAAACACTCATCTCCAAGTTCTGGACCTTGACTTGTCTCATCAGATTTACTGGGGTTTGTTAATGTTAGTTTATTACACTTTTATTGCACATTCTGTTCGAGAGAGAGTTATATCTTACAGGCTGCAATGTTATTGAGCAAAGAGCGGGGAGGAGGGACTCTGAAAATGGTGAAGAAAAGAGATAAAATGTATGAAATATATAAACTGATAACACAAGGCATAAAACTGGGGGTGTGGTGGTTCTCTTCTATTTCTTTCTGCCTTTTTATGGTGGATTAAGTAAATTTTACATAGAAGGACATTGAAGAATATGTTGACTATCAAAATAGCTTTGCTTCTGGAGCAGCCTCTGTTTTCTTGGGTGGGTGCGGGGCAGGGGTGTTTGCAAAGATAACGATACTTCACCTAGTGACAGAATAAGCCATTAAAAAGATGGAAGGACATTGTGCTGGGTCCTCTCCTTGGCGTGAAGAGGAGCATAGAAGACTTCTTTACACATTGCATGTACATTGTTAACAAGGACAATTTCTGACTGTTGAGTACTTTATTGAACTGCATATTGAGTTTTACGACCTGTTTACAGAACCAAATTAGCAACAGAAGCTTATTCTCCAAGATTTGTTAGCTTTTTGTGACCATAAGGATGGAATATCATATAGTTTATATCCACTAAACTTCCCTGTTTCTCAGGGACTCGTATCCCAAGCAACTAGCGTTTATTCAGCCCAGCCTACTGTCTGCATGACTTTCACTTTTCAAGCTAAGTTATACCTGGATATAAAACACAAACACTCCCTATGTAAAACTGTATAAATGTAGAAGAATTTATTTGTGAGGAATGGGCGCTTACATGCAGACCTCAATTTTTCAGCCCTAATTCATGGTAATTAATACTGGAACATAGACAGCTGTGTCTCCTCTACATAGACATTTGGATACCAAATAAAATCTCAACTTTCTATTAACAGCCTTTCCAGCTATAGAGCTGTTCAAGAAAATATTTTTATAACAGAATAATATTTTTACAACAAAAAATTGATACATTTTTAATCCTCATCATGTGCAAAAATGGCTGGACCTTTTGCATTCAGTCTTTCCAAATAAATTCGGATTCAATCAAGAGCCCTGGGGGCAAAAGATACAACCAAGTAAAATAGAGAAGGTTTACAATCAATGCTATTATGAATTTTTAATTAAATGCAGCTGCTGCCTTTTCCTTCACCAATAATGACATTGTGCAGATCTTCATTTAGAGACCCTGATGGGAAACATACTGAAAGAGTCATCAGCTAAAAGCTAAAGTAAGCTGGCTGGTGATCATCCACAGATCCTGTTACTTATTCTCCACCGTATTTTTAGATGATGATGATGTCATGTATCAGTGTTAAAGAGGTGGTAATTAACTGCATTCAGAAACACATCCTTAAAGCAGTCATACCTTGAAGTTCAGCTCTATGACAGAAAGGCCACAAGCCTAGAATCTGTATGGAGGCCCACTAAAATCCGATCCCCAGAAACCTGCATGTGTGGAAGGGAAATATTCACTGCCTGTATATGTGCCTGGAAATGAAGAGGCAGAACTAGGAATATCTCTTTACTCTTAAGTTAATGGTGCATTTATACTACTAGAGCATCCTTCCTACATGTGGTGCATCCTGGGGAAAACCACAAGAACTACTTAAGCGTTGGAAGATTACATCAGTGGGAGGAGAACCTAGTTAAACAGTGACTGTTTGGCTCCTTAGCAGTAATTTGATTTCATAGCTGTTCCCTGAGGCGGTGTAGCTGGTGGCAATGACAGACTCACCAGTGGTAGGTGCGTGCTCTGGTGGAATCACTGAGTTACCGGGTGAGGGATGTGGTGAGCACACTGTACAGCGTGAGGGAAATGAATTGGATATCAAAAGGTTTTTTTTGCAAAGACTCGAGGTGGGGAAGGAAGAGGAGGAATCCAGGTGCCACCTTCCACATGAATAGGGGCTGCCTGCAGCTACAGTCAAGACAGATGGATTTCCTCAACAGCGGAAGCTGAAAGATGGTAGAGAAGACTCTCCACCTGCAGATGTGGAAAAATTGCAGGAGTCTGGCAACAGGAGTGAAAAAGCAAGTTCTGGCAGGGCAGGCACCTGAGAGCACCACACCTGTCTGACTTATCAGCTCCAGTGCCACGGGAGAAGCCACAAGTAATAGTAAAGGGCACTCTGCTGTTATGGGAGCTAGGGACAGTCATCTGCCCATGAGACCTGCTGTCCTGCGAGCCTTGCTGCTTGCCTTCCACACCGGTATTTGTGCTTAGTCTTCCATTGAGCACGAGGTGCCACAAAGACAAACGTGAAGCTCTACACCTGAGGCAGCGCAGCTCCCAGCATTGCTACAGGCTGGAGAATGGTGGGGCTCTGCAAAGTCCTGGTGACCAACAAGCTGAGCAAAAGCCATCAGTGTGCCCTCGCTAATGGCACAAAGACCTGTGTTTGCAGAATTTTAATGAGGGAAGTACCTCTCCCCGCTATTCAACATGCAAGAAGGCTTTCCCCAAGTACAGCAGAGATGTTGTCAAGCTAGAGACAGTCAGGTGGAGGATCATTACAATGTTTAGGAGCTAAGGGTACTGGGTTTGTTTAAGCAGAGGAAGATGACAACACTACAGAAAGGTTGTAGACAAGAAGGAAAGGAAAGAGGAGAGCTTTTCCTGGGAAATGGCAGTACAAGAGGTGCACAGTGGAAGGACAAGAGGAAACCATTGCCAGTTACAGTGATGGAAAACTACCTGTGGCTGAATCTGGTGGACATCTGAAGACAGAGGGTTTCTCCTTTCCAGACACCTAAAGCTTTGGTGGGCTGCAAGACCCAGGGGTTATTCCCACGCTGTCATTATTCCTCTGACCCTCACTGAGTATTTCTGTTTCATTTGATTAGCCTTTACTCAGGTAACCTCCTGTTGAACGTAAGAATAAAAATCGTCATAATGAGAATAGTTAAGCACTGGAAAGGGTAGTCCAGAGAAATTATGACAACTTCCTCCTTGGAGGTCCTCAGAATTTGAATGGAGAAGAACCCGAGCAAGCCAGTCTGAATTTGAAGTTAGCACTGCTTTGAGCAGATCTGACTACCTGACCTCCAAAGGCCTCTTCCAAACGCTCATTTTTATATCTCTGCAAAAAGTGGCTGTTTGCAGCAGGGACTGTGTGCTGAAAGAGAAGCTCTTGAATTATACCGTATCTTTTCAACCCTATTGAATCACTTCTAGAGTATAATAAACTGCAGTTAAGTGCAAACCTGTAGTGCCTGAACTCTTTATTGCCTGATTTCATATTACTACAGACACTCCTCAAAAAAGTGGGCTCATCAGTCAGACAGTGTTTACCAGTGCATAGCATGCTGCCAAGCTCTAATGGTCTTTAACTATCAGAAAAGCCATAAGGGATAGTCTTCCTATTATCATTGAGGCTCAGCGCTGGGAGAGGATGCATTGTTGAGAGGTGAATGTAGGTTTCTTCTTTATTGCTTCTCTGAA
>JAVJGJ010020146.1:0-16358 GCA_035590215.1 Microhierax caerulescens
CCAGGACAGGTCACCCCAACTAGCCAAAGGGATATTCCATACCATGGGGTGTCATGCTGAGTATAGAAACTGGGGGAAGAAGAAGGAAGGGGGGGACATCTGGCATTATGGTGTTTGCCTTCCCCAGTAACCGTTACACGTGCTGGAGCCCGGCTGTCCTGGGGATGGCTGAGCACCTGCCTGCCTGTGGGAAGTGGGGAATGAATTCCTGGTTTTGCTTTGCTTGTGTGTGTGGCTTTTGCTTTACCTATTAAACTGTTCTTATTTGAACCCATGAGTTTTACATCCATTTCTGATTGTCCCCCCTATCCCTCTGGGTGAGGGGGAGTGAGTGAGTGGCTGCATGGGGCTTGGTTGCTGTTCGGGGTTAAACCACAACCCCTGATCAGCCTTCTTTTAAGATTAACAAACCAAGTGACCTCAGCCACTCCTCCTAAGTCTTGCACTTGAGACCATTCACCATCTTGGTCACCCTCCTCTGGACACATTCCAATAGTTTGATGTGCTTCATATTCTTAGACACCCAAAAGTGCACACAGTACTCAATGTGGGGCTGCACCAGTGCAGTATATGAAAAAGAACAAGGTCTTAAAAAAAAATAATTAGTCATTATGAGTTTGGTACAAATCTCTGGGTGATGCTCTGTTTGTGTTGAGACAGGAATGTACTCTGAATAATTAGAAGAGATGAGGTGGGCACCTGGAGGAGATAGGGAGTCCATCAAGTCAGGAAATCGTTGAACAAAGAAAATTGAAAAGTCTATTCCACCTAGATCCTACCTATTGTGAATGGAATGACTGGGTGTCAAAATCAAATGAATATGTATGTAAAGATGTTGTGTAACCTCTCACAAAAACTGTATAAATTACCTGACTTTTCACTGAAAACTTGGGAGCTAGTTTGTCCGGTGCGAATCAGCTAGCTCCCCAGTGTTGCACGACATAAATGCCTTTGCTGCTTAAAGACAAAATTGGTCTCTGAGCAGTTACTCTGTGTTGTTTTGGCATCAATATAGTGGAACAATCACCTCTCTGACTACCTAGCAAAGCTGTGCTTGAAGCACCCCAGGACATCGTTGGCCCTTTAGGCTGCCAGGGCACACTGCTGACTCATATTCAACTTGTCACCAACCCAAACCCCAGATATTTTTCCATGGGGATGCTCTCCAGCCTCTAGGTCCCTAATTTGTACATATAAGCAGGACTACCCCATCCCAGGTGGAAAATGTAACACTTGTTCTTGTTAAATTTCATACAGTTGGTGATTGCTCAGCTCTCTAGTCTATCCAGATCTCTCTGTAAGGCCTGTCTGCTCTCAAGGGATTCCACAGATACTCCAAATTTACTATCATTGGCAAACTTAATGCACATCCAACTCCTGTGTCCAGATAATTTATAAAAACATTAGAGAGCACTGGTCATAAAATTGAGTCTTGGAGAACCCCACGTGTCACTGGACACCAGCCTGATGTAACTCCATTTACTACAACAATTTGAGCCCAACCTGTCAACCAATTGCTCACCCTGTATATTATGAACTTCTCTAGCTGTGTGCTGGACATTTTGTGAAAGACAGTTTCAAAAGCTTTGTTAAAATCCAAAACCACCGCATCTACTGGCTTCCCTTGGTCAACGATTTGGGTGACCTTGCCAAAAAAAGAAATCAAGTTAATTAAGCAGGACTTTCCCCTTGTGAACCCATGCTGACTATGATAAATGACTGCATTGTTTCTCAAATGCTTTTCAAAACCTGCCAGAATAATCTTCTACACAATTTTACAAGGCACTGAAGTGAGACTGACAGGCCTGTAATTACTAGGGTGTTCCTTCTTACCCCTCTTGAAGACTGGGACATTTGCCAGGTTCCAGTCAATTGGGACCTCTCCAGACTCCCAAGGCCATTGAAAAATAATTGCGAGAGATCCCATGATAACATCAGTTAGTTTCTTCAGTATTATGAGGCTCCATAAACTTACATGCATCCAGCTGAAGCAGCAAGTCTTGAACAAGTTCAGGGCCAGCTGGAAGTCTGTGATCCCCCCAGTCATGGTCTTCCAGCACAGGACTCGGAGGGTCAGGGCCCATCCATCATCGTTGTTGAAGATAGAAGTGAAAAAATTATTAAACACCTCCACTTTGTTCTACAGCCCTATTTGTGATGTGACCAACCTTGTCAAGTAATGGACCAATGTAATCTACTTTTGCTTTTAACTTAAAGCTCTTTTTGTTGTCCTTCACAGTACTGGCCAACTACCTGGACTGTAATCAAACTTTGGATGCACAAATTCTCTCACTACAGTGACAAACAACATCTCTGTAGTCCTCCAGTGTTGCCTGTCCGTACACTTCCCTTTTCTGCCTATGTTCTAGAAGAACCCTGCTCAGCTGATCTGGCCTTTTCTCCCACTTGAATGACTTATGACATTTTGGAATTGCCTGCTCTTGTTCTCTTAAAAGGTTTTAAAAATTGACCAGCATTCATGTATGCTGATACCTTCAAAAACAAATTCACAGGGGACAATAATAACTGGCTCCTTCAGCAGCCCAAAGTCTGCTCTCCCCCTACCCAAGGTCAAAGTTTTGCTGACAGTTTTTTTCCTGTTGCAAATGATTTGAAACTCAGCAACTTCATAGTCACTGCGACCAGGACAGCCACCACTCATCACTTCACCCTGTCCTAATTTCAGTTGGGAAAGAATTATTTTTCTTCTTAGTAGCTGGTGCAGTGCTGTGGTTTGGACTTAGTATGAGAGTCATGTTAATAACACATTGATGTTGTAGTTGTTGCTAAGTAATGTTTACTCTAAATCAAGGACTTTTCAGTTTCCCCTACTCTGCCAGTGAGGAGCTGCACAAGAAGCTGGCATGGAGCACAGCCAGGAGAGCTGACCCAAACTAGCTAAAGAGATATTCCATACCATAGAACATCATGTCAATATATAAACTGGAGGGACTTGGCCAGGGCCTGGCCGATCACTGCTTGGGGACTGGCTGGGCATCAGTCAGTGGATGGTGAGCAGTTGCATTGTGCATAGCTTGTTTGCTTTTTCCCTCTTTGGGTTTTATTCCTCTCTCTCTCTGCTTTTCATGCAATTGTTGTTGTTTTTATTATATTTTACTTCAGCTGTTATGCTGTTCTTATCTCAACCCATGAGTTTTACCTTCTCCCCAGTTCTCCTTCCCATCCCACTGAGGGGTAGAGGCAGTTGCTGTCCAGGATTAAACCATAACAGCCCACAAGTCCTTCTCTGTTTACAAGCGACAAATTTAGGAGGTCACTTTTCCTAGTCACCTCCCTTAGTACCTGTACCACAAAGTTATCTTCAAAATGCTTCAGGGATTTCTGGACCTGTTTGTGTCTGCTGTACGATATGCCCAGTCAACATCTGGGAAGTTAAAATTATGCCTTAAGAGAAGGGCAGCAGACCTAGAGATATCCCTTAATTCCTTATAGAATAATTCATTGGTGTCATTATCCTGTACGGTGGTCAATGACAGACTCCCACAACAACATCTGCTTTATTTGCTTTCCCCTTCATCCTTACCTGCAGGCTCTCAACCATGTTGTCGCCCAATTCCTCACTAGTTACAGACTTTTACTGAAAAATCTGGCCTCAGATGAAGACACTGAGTATTCCAGCTCTTTTGAAAATGAAATAGCTCTGAATTTGATAGCATAAAGAACTATTCAAAATGTGATAAAATAAAAATAGTATCTTGAATTTTCAGTTTAAATGCTTAGTTTGTTCAATTTTATTTATTTTTTTTTTTTTAAACTGAAAATTTGTTACTAAAAAACTAGATGGTTAGCTCTAACCATATGATGTTGGAAACTGAAATAGTGAGAATAACAACAGTTACTGTTTATTTTCACTAAGCACCTCACTTAATGCTATGATTGCTTTCAATAGCAAAGCAAACCTCAGGAGTTTCTTCTCTCCAGGAAGCCCAGTTGCAAAGTTCTTTAGATAAATAAACAATCAGTCTCTGAATCAGCCTGCTTTCAAAACAAACAAACAAATCCAAACACCCTCCCCACACCACACACACACACACCAAAAAAACCTCCAAAAACCCCCACACAAAACCAAACCAAAACAAAAACAAAAAAACCACCAAGATGTTAGGCAGTCTTAACTATCTTCCAAACCAGCATCAAGTGATATTCAGGCAATGAGCCTGCAAGTGGCTCATCTGAAGCATCTGGAGCATCTTTCAAATGAGAAGAGGCTAAGAGAGATGGGATTCTTCATCCTGGAGAAGAGAAGGCTCAGGTGGATCTTATCAATGTATGTAAATACTTGGTGGGAGGGAAAAACACAGAATTCAAACTATTCTCTGTAGTGCCTTCTGACAGAATGAGAGTCAATGGGCACAAACTGAAACACATGAAATGCCACCTGAATACAAGAAGACACTTTCTTACTGTGATGTTACATGGAAAGATTGTGGAGTCTCCGTCCTTGGAGATACTCAGTACCCAACTGGGCAAGGTCCTGAGCAATCTGCTCTGGCTGATTGTGCTTGAGCAACCATGGCAGGGCAGGGGCAGACAAGATGACCTGCAGAAATCCTTCCCAGTCTCAAGCATTCTGTGATTCTATGAAATGTGAGCTTAAGCACAGACCCAGCATGTTTTCCAACTGCATTTCCTGTCACAGAACTTAGATTTTTCATCTCAGCACACCTAGAGGATTACCCTGATGCCAGAAACGGACTGTAAGAGTGACAGGTATGTGGTCAAATGGTGGGCAGGAAACCAAGAAAATTATGCTTGTGTCCAGTCCAGAGACTGTCCTTGCAGAAAAATAAACAATATGATTTTTCAAACTTTGCTTGCAGATAGTAATAGAATGGGGGAAAGGGGAAACAGAAGAATCCTTAGATTTTTTTACTGTGTGGCAGACGATATACCCTTTTCCCTTGTTCTTGCAGCCTTCCACTCCCTCTCCTGAGCCAGTCTGATGTGCTTTTTCTGTTTTCATTGTTGGGTTGTTGGTTTGGGGGCGAGGCATTGTTTTGTTTTTGGTTTTGTTTGTTTTTTTCCTATTAGTTTCCCCTTTTATTTAGTGCCTGTCTTTCTTCTAGAAATATAATTTTCTCACAGTGTTTCCATCTTTCTTTCTTCCATTTGATTTTTTGTTCTACTAAATGTCTTTATAAGCCATGTAGTATCTTGGCCTCTCTGTGTCACTGTGTTTTTTGGTATATACTGCTGTTAAAAGCTAGAATGCAATGTAAGTCACCTATGACCTTCACTGACAGGTACTATGCAGGTGAGTGTTTCTGCAGCACAGACAATGGGAAAAGAGGGAAACATTCAGTCTTTTCAAAATCCTTTGATGCCAAGAGGAGGAATTAAAAAGAAACCCAACTGCCTTCCTGCAGTCTCTTGTGAATTACATCGGAGCTGACATTGAATGAGAATAATAGAAGGGACAAATAAGTGACTGTCACTACTGTGTGACTTAAACTTCAGATGACTGACAAGGTACGTTAAAACTTTTTTTTTTTCCTTTTTACTGCTTCTTCCGCCTACCTTGTAGTTACTTTTCATACCATCTATCCCATTGTTTCACCTCTGTACTACATTAAGTACCTAATACATATGCAGCCCCAACTTAAATTTCTTTAACAAAAAGAGTTTGGGATTTCTGTGTTGCTTGTTTTATCTTGGAGCTGTATTTTCCTGAAATTTCCATCAGCTGGCGGTATAACTCAGCAATATTGATACTTATTGGAGCAAAATTTTCTAAACATAAATTACACACATTTCAATAAATGCTGTGTGAGGGATGAAAATGTTCAATGCATGTGTGGAAAAAAATTACTGCAAAATACATTACCAAGAGAGTTACATCAGATAAAGAGAGTTACACCAGCTAACAAAGGCTGGTAGAATAAACACGGAAAATGGCAAATTAAAACCAAACCAAACCCAAACCTAAACATGTTAATGGAAGTTCTAAAAATTGGTTTTTGTCAGTTCATAGATCATAATTTGGTGCATTATTATGGAACAGATCTCTTTATTGAGCCATTCATATCAATAAAAAAAGTTACTTGAAGGTTGAATATAGCAAATTTCAGGGATTAGGGTTTTTTTCAGTCAAAAGTCATATAGGCAAAGAAAATCACTGAAATAGATACAGTAATTAAGGGCAAAAATAAGCTACATGTAAAATGTATGACTAATAAATTGAAACTTTGAAGTCTGCTAACACTTTAAAGGATATTTTTAGAAGACATATCATGACATGGATGATGTTTTACATATAGCAGTAATAAAATTAACATTTTTTTTGTTACAAAGTTAGTATTAAAATAATTCAGAAGTTAAAGGATTTTTTCTTTAAAATTACCTGTTGAATTTCCAACTTGCATGCATAAATTAAGCATCAGAATTTATTTGATAAACCTGGTTAATTTTGTTACTTATAATGATGAAATATTGAATATTTGTGCCAGTAGCTTGGTATAAATGAACCTCAATGAAGTAAATTTTATTTGTTTGTTTGTTTACCTTTTAATATTCTTGAAGGGGAGGAATTTGGAAAGGAAGAAGTGCAAAATCAGTTTGATGCAATAGACTTAAGTGTAATAGTAACTTTAAGCATTCCCACAGAGTATTTTTCTGATCATTGGTACATATTAATATCTTAAGTAAAGCGAGATATTTTTGAAAAATTTTTAGCACAGCTTTTTTTGGGGTAGGATTTGGCTGAGCTGCTAAGTGTATGGAAATTCTGTAAATTACAGTATTTGTTCATGAACTTAAGAAACATGATAGTAGTCTAGTTTCAGGTTCTGTGTCTTTCAGATTGGTGGCTCTAACTAGCCAAGAGGAAATTCTGTTGAACTCAATGCTACATTTTTTTCACCTGATTGCTTTTGGTGGATTTGTTTTGTGTTGTTTAAATTGACATGTATGTACAGTAAATCTTCACATTCCAACTCAAAAGATCCTTCAGTAATGCTATTAATGATATTAATCTGCTTAACTTTTTTGGGAAATATGCTTATGTAACCATTAGGGCAACATCAAAAGAAAACAGTACCAGATAGACCAGTGCGGTAGTGGAAATGATGGTATGACTCTGAATAAAACCTCACTCTATTGTAATCAAAGTTCTCGAATGAAGTAATTATGTCTTCACTAAAAAGTTGTTTAAATCTCTGCAAAAGCTAAGATAGTACTACTGATGCTGTAGTTGTAGCATTTCCTAGTTCCACTACCTATTTCTGTAGTATGGATATATTCATACATTTTCATGCAGAATGCCATTAGAAAATATAAAAATAAGTACAGGGGAGGGGTTGTTCAGTTCTGGGTGGTTGTTTTGTTTTTTTGTTTTTTTGTTTTTTTTTTTTTCTCCCCAACATAACAACTTCATACCACCTGAGGATGCTGGGATTCTCAGAACTAGGTGTACTATCTTTATTATTTATCACAAAGCATATTTTAATACTTTCTGCAAGTATAATTTAGGTAGAAATTTATGTTGTATCTAATACAAAAGAAAGACTAGCTGACTCTAGCTGTAGAAAGAAAAAAAAAGTATATTAACAGAAGTTGTAACATTAAAAGATGTATTAATTCAGAACTCTATGTTATAAATTAAAACTAATTTACAGACAAAATCTGTATCAATTTAGGTGGAATAGTTGTCTGAATAAAGATCACAGTCATCCCTGGAGGAGATGCAAGCTCACCTGCAAGATTTACTCATCACTGAGTAAGTATAAGTTTTTCCAGTAATAGCCATTCTGTCCCCCTGAGGTCTTGTGACTCTATGTGAAGTTTCTATTTAGAATATATTTTCTTTCAAAGACTCACTGAATCTTTTGAGATGTTGTGACAAGAAATTTTATTACTATATCTTTTTCAAGATGTAGTTACTGGAACTGATTCTCTATACAATCAGAGATGTTGCTGAAATAATTAAATAACAACCACTGAGAAAATAAAATCAAACAAAGCACACTTTTTTTTTTAGAAGTTTCACTGTGTTAAAAAAAAAAATAAAATTGTTCTCAACTAATGAAACAGGAAATTCCTTATGAATTTCTATCTTTATAAGATAAAAATGGAATTTTAGATGTTTGAGACAATCATTGCTCAAATGTTATGATTTCTACTAGTTGTAGAGAAAATATATTAGTTGCATTAAAATGTCAATCAAACAAAAATTGCCTAAGTCTTTTGCTATGCTTTTATTTGTAGACTAATTAATATATTAATATCTAATTAAAATAGAGTTTATTTCATCACCCTGATTGTCTGGTCACCCAAAGAAACAAGTGACAGAACTGTGAGAATATGTAGTCCAAAGGGACTGTAATGGTCTGAAAAAAAAATTAACAAGCTGGTAATGCTTAGAAGTACCACTAATTTGTAATGCAGGCACAGGAGCAGTGTGTGATTCTGAGTTCACCAACTGCCCGTCAAGAGCAGCATTCAGTTTTCTGCCCTTTTGAAGAAAATTCTGTGAAGGCTGCCGAACACAGACAGCAGCACAAAAGGAAGCAGCATGGATTTTTTTAAACACTTAGGATGTGAAGAAAACAGTTTTACCAACAGTTAAAGCTGTGGAGGTTAATGTAAATTATTCTTAATCAATAAATGACAGGTTTGCTCTACTTTTAACACTTTGAAATAATTTCTCTATTCTGATAAGCATATTGAAAGCATTTATTATTTTAAGTGTATTATTCTTACATTTATACCTTCAATTTCTTTAGCATACAAGATATCAAAAGAGAGAGGATACTTCTGTAGTGTAATTTTTAAGGGAATTCTGGCAGCTTCTGAAATGGTGGTTTGAGTTTGTGCACCAAATCCCCAGGTTCTTGATCACAATAAGTTACCTTGTTCTCTACTTTTTACAATTTAAAAGTTTAAATTGATTTTAATTTACTCACTCTTCTAGATATTAATTTTTTAGAGCAATGACATCTATGATACTGCATCTTCATGTGGTTTTCTTTAATCCCTTCCCCCTCGTGAGTGTTTGGTTTCTTCCAGCGATTTTTGCTGCTAAAAATTAAATTTGTGTTTTATCATTTGTTTTTAATGACATAGGTTTCAGATCTCATCACTCCTAACCCATAAGGCTTTACAGAAAACATGTTTACAGAGGCTTAGGGAAGGTATTCAGTAATAACAAATGATGTGCACGTGTAAGAGAAAGAGAAGCAGATGAATGGACTACTAAAGCGAACACCGTTGATAAATACAAGATGACTGAAATAACATATATAAGAGCATTTAGGCAGTGGAATGTAGCTGTCAAGGCCTTTGATAATCATTTAGAAACTTAACCATGCGCTTGAACAGTATTCTGGGGGAAGGAGCTAGGGAAGAATGTTTTTACTGGTTTACAGGCTGGACAAACAAAATTCAGTAAAAGTCAAGAAGTTTTGGTAATTGCAAGTAAGTCTAGTACTAATATACAGCTTAATCAATTTAAGGGCTTTAACATTTTCTATCCCAGTATTGATTAGTTGTAAAATAATTTCAGTTTGGACCTTACATAAAAAGTCTAGTTCTCCAGGCTATGCTTAAATTTAGTGGAGAAATAGATCTTCACAAAACCAAGGCAGTGCCAAATTCCAGAGCAAATTATGTCTGAACAGCTTGTATTTCATTCCTGGCACAGCTACTTCTTTAACTACATTCTTCCATGATCTTACTCTCCACCAACTTTTATTCAGTAAGGATGTGTAGACGGTTGGTATTTAAATGTCAGGTACAAATAGCAGAGGTCTCTCCCAGACCACACACTCTTTTATAGTGGTGTTTTCTAGCTTGGTCTGATAAAAACCTGTCACATCATGGGCAAGCATAAACATGCTTTTGCCACTCACCTATTCTCAGATTGTGTGCCTCTTACTGATGCAAACAATTTTTTCAGTTAGTTTCAGTGAGCACCTAGTCTGCATAGGAAAACAGGCTGAAAGATTTTGCTGCCTTCTTTATTTCTGACCCTGTACACTCATCCATTTTCATTCCCTGACTTGTCCTTTTCAGTTTTCATTACTGTTTTATGAAAGCTTTGTCATAAACCATTCCTATAGACAAAATATCTTTCCTACTCCACATATCACCTGAGATCACGTGTTTGCTTCTGAGTGGTTACTGGCAAGAAATACAATGCCAAGATCTTTACTGAAAGCCTCATTATTTGTGTTTTCTATTTCTGCTGTTTATTCATTACCCCTTTCAATGCAAACAAGTTTCAAGAGTGTATGTAAAAGCTAATATCAAGCAAGATTTAAATGTGAAAAATATTTTTACTCATTACTATTTTTTAATAAGAATCAGTTGTTTTCTTTTGTTTTGTGTTCTGGCTTATGTTTTCAAAACTTTTGAGGTAAGAAAAAATGAAAGATAGGCCAATACTTAACATATTTAAGTATTCTAAAAAGAAAAAAAAAACCCTAATTAGACCTGTTAAATAACTTCCATGCAGTCTTTAATGTTATGAGCTAAAAATCAATGGTAAATTTCCTGAAGTAGTCACAGGGTGAGTCTACTAGATTCCACTAATTGAATCACATTAGGCAGACTGTTACTGCTATTAGTGTGTTAAGCAATTTCTTCTGACAAGTTGCATCCAGGGCAAAGAAATGCCAGTGGAAGCTAAAAAAGATCAAGAAGAGAAAATATTTTTCCGTTAGAATATCACTAAAACATTCTGCATCTCTTAGTGTCAGCATGATACACTGAGAATGTATACATTGTGAATATAAATCATACAGTTAATGTATGCATAGCATCATTAAAATATTCTATATCATATACATGTATTATAATTAGTTTCATCATCATTATTTAGGAGCTATTTCCTTACAATGATTTAGATCCCTAATACATGTGTTATTCTCTTTGTAGATCCAAAAGTGTAGGAAAACTTCTTAATAGACAGGAATAATAGGATAAAAAATAATAGGAAAAAAATAAAGTAACAAATTAAAGGAATTAAACTCTAAGGATGGGATTAAACCTGAGATTTAGACACATAAATTCAGGTGTTAACAATCTTTGTGTATGTAGATAAGGTATCTTTAAACTCCTTTTGCAGCAGATGAAGACACAGAGATAGATTCAGTTAACTGTAAGGAGATACCTCCTGCCACCCCATAAAACATCTGCATTGGGGCTATTATACTGGAATTCAGAGACATCTTAATCTTCTGGACTGACAACTGAGTTCCAGGTAAGATACCCTGGGATATTTCAAATAATATGAGAAGCCTGCATGTGAACAACTTAACTTTAATTAAAATGGTCAAAGCAAGTCAGTTTATCAACCAAGAGGTTTAATTTAGTTGTCCACCAGACAGGTATCAAAGCCCATTAGTCACCCTGAGTGTCACAGGAATTTAGGGGAAGATGGCCACAAGGACATCACTCAACGACATATCATGGAAGATTTATTTGCTAAGTGGAATGTGTACAGAGGGTGGAAAGCAATTTCAGTTCTGTGACACACCAACACAGACACTCTGTACAGAACATGTGCTCACTGACCCGTGCCAGGTCCATGTGAAACATTGGCTCAGGCTCAGGGGACCAGGGCTCCCATTTCACTCCATCCAGATGCGAGTCCTGGCTCATTGCCTGGCTTTACAGGTAGCAGTTCCAGATTGGGCTCATCCTTTGGCACAGCATTGCACAGCCCTAGAGGTGTTCCCTCCACCCCACAGGACTATTGTTTTCACTGTTCTTTGCTTTCTAACTTAGACAGACAGCATAGACTGCCAGTGCTCTCATTCATCATGTCTCTCCATATATGAAACGAATCAGCAGTTGTACCTGGGTCACTGATGAGTTACATGCATGCAAGGTTATTAACAATCTATGCCTATTTGTTACTTTTCTGGGAATACTTAAATACTAACATCAATACTTACATACTAACATTTAGACTATTTCTTGTCGCATAAATTGCTGTGCAATTCAAACATATTAGTAATTAAACAAAACAATTCTTTTATAGTTAGTAAGAACATCAAGAAACTAAAATTATTCACCTGTAAATCAGCCTTCTAGAACAGGTCAGATGAATCAATAAGAATAATTGCCTACAGTGGCTGTTTAGATACCCCAGGGTGAACAAGATAATCCAAGATACCTGAATCCTAGGCATGTAATTCTATGTTACATGAAATTCTTCTAAACTTACTTTGTAGGTCACTATGAAGAGAATAATCTGGGAAAAGATTTGGTGCAACTTTCAAGGTATTTTATTTACAAAATATGAAAAAAACAGGGACTGTGAAAAACATACTCAATCCCTGTTTGGGACTGATTTGCTTGGTTTCAGCAGAAACAAACAAACTAGAATAAAACAACAACAAAATAAACTCCAAAACCAAAGCACAACCACCAAAAAATCACACCAAAAAAACCCTGTTAAAATAGAGGTAAAACTTAAATAAAAATAATACCTTTAATTTGCACACAGGAAACAATGTATTGAAAATATCCAGTGACCTGCATATTTTTTAATAAACCACTTAAAATTAAATGATGTAATTTGATATATTAGATACAGCTGAAATAATACTTCGAAGCATAAATAGAATATTAACATACTTTTTCTAAGTAACATTCCAATTTTGCACTATTTGTTGTGTTTGTTATATACTACATAGAAAGATGCAGATTCTTAGTCTTGATTTCTGAGCCTACCAACCTCATAAATAAAAATAAAATTAAAGAATGTTGGAATATCCACCATGACATTGTTCAAAACTTAATCTCGTTCACCCACACTTCCCACTTCCCATCTGTTCATTAACAAATACACTGTGCTTCTTGTGTATCTTTGTATTTAGCCATATGTTTTATGGAACAGCTGGTACAGGAGGCAGAGAAGCCAGATCCATTAGCATGTTACTACCTCAATGTTTGACATGCTCAATATGCTACATAACGGGGTTCACATCACCTAGACACAGGTATGGGACTAATTTACAAACTGTACATGCTATCTACCTGATTCTTCCAACATGTAAACAAATTGTCGAAACATAAGTCCCTGGAAAGGCAATGGTCTACTGAGATTTCTATCTGAGGTTGCAGGTATGACACAAGATATATGTGATGCCTTGTGCCTTTGTAAAGTGGAAATTGGATGTCAGGTGGGTCATTAAAATGGGATCTAAAGTGCATCAGACTGTAAGGCACTGAAGACTCCATTATGGCTGGTAGATATCTAGGGCAACCCAGTTCCCTAAGTATAGGTGTACACAGCCATTTGAGATTTCCTACCCACCTGTCCTTCAGCTGCTCATTCAGAAGGGCATGGGTCTCTGTAAGTCCTCTGTCACAACTGCAAGCCTTGGTCAGATCTCTCAGATAACCCAGGGTGTTTCAGATTACTACATATGTGTTTGACAGAATGATTTGATCTCATTGTCCATACAGTCAATGTACGGGAGAGCTACTCATTTGTTTTAAAATAACTGTTTATTTTAGAGCAAGATGAATCAATTGAGTGCATTGATTAGGACATCTCTGTGTGAGTTAACTCACTTGTAGCCACTTACACTGTGTGCACCAAGAGTCTATACAGTTATCTATACATGGGTTCTTGATATGTTCTAGGATATGCTTTTTATGTTCCGCCGTTGCTCCAGGAAGGTAGGAGTCCATCATAAATCCTGGGTCATATCTTTCATCCCTGTGCTGGTGCTCAAGATGTCTGAGGTTATTTGAGATACCATTAGATGCTTATGTGTGGATGACCAAACCAAGTTCCTTAAGCCTGTGAAAGCTAACTCCCATACAATCTGCCTGCTATTTGTGAATCTCAAGATCTTCTTTTATGAAAAGTCTATTTTGGACTTTGATGAGCTTTTCTTTCTTGCTTTTTGAATATTTTAAAATATTTTTACATAATTGTTCCTTTTTTTGGGGGGGAGGTCTGCTTAAGTGAAAAGGGACAGCAAGAGCAGCATTGCTCCATGGGATGAGCTGGAGCCAAGACTGTCCACAGCACAGGCAAAAGCAATGATCTTACCAACAGAGGTACAGTCCCTGAGCTTAAAAGAAGCTCCTGGGCCCATGGGCAAAAGTTATTTTTCAGGTGAGGCTGGTCAGGGCAAGTAAAGCCTTGGATGGACTTAGAAGTTCCTGGCAGCAACGATGAATAAGTAATACTAACATCATCCAGAGTATATGAAGTTTATAAAAACTGACCTGTTTTAAAGGTGAAAATTCAAAATGATAATGTATATTAAACAAATGGTTGTTTTACATATTTAAATTTAAACTTGGAAATTTAATCAGTTTTACTGAGTATCATCTTTGGAAAAATCAGATCTGCTCCTCAGAGTTTGAAGTTATGATCCTGAATCTACTTTATCATCTCCTCATAACGTTGTGACTTGCTAGTAATTACAGTCAATGTGGCCTTTGTCAACTGAATCCCAGTGCAAGTCCCCCTTCTGTACTGACAGAGGCCAGACAGACTATCCCATACCACCAAAAATCGTACTACATGTAAGTGTTTAGGCAGCTACCTCATTAATTGAATACATCTCCATCAAGTACAACAGGACCTTAGGAAAGTCTCACACTGACACCCATTTTTTCCACACATTTTTATTGAAAATTATGTTAATAGGGAATTAAAATCAATCCCTAAAATTTTACTAATCCTCACTGATAACACCTACTTCCAGTTTCAGCTCCTATAGATCTCAATGCATTTTCTGTTAAGGTCTCTTATTTTCTTATGAATTGTGCTGATGACACTCAGAAGAATCAGAGAGATCATGGAGTGGCATAGTGATGGTAATACCCCATGAGAAACTATTTTCATTGCTGAAAAAAACAATACCTACAGATTTAATAATAATTTTATGTATTTTTCTGAGATAGAGAGAAAAACAGGTAAGGGGAGAGTTTATGAGAATCAGTTGAATCAAAATATTTTCTCTATGAGGACAATCAAACAGTGGAACAAGTTGTCCAGAAAGCCCTTGTAGTCTCCATCCTTGAAAGCTGTGAAGACCCAGGTGCATAAAACTCTAAGAAACCTGGCCTGATCTGGTCTGATCTCATAGCTGACTACTCAGCCTTTTTTGTGGAAGTCCAATACCTACCCAGTTTTGAAGATTTGGGGGTTGTGTGGGTTTTTTTTTTTGGTTTGTTTTTCAGAAAAATATTTTTTTTATAGCAGACAGAACATATTTAATTAGTAGAAGTTTTATGGTTTCTAAATGAAATTTTGCTTTCATTCATACATAAAAAAATACTGTCTATTAGTTTTACTTTATGTATCATGGAAAAGCTAGAAATTATCAATTAGTCTCTGCACTTCAGCTATTTTTCACATTTCACATGCAACAGCAAAGGCTTTCTGCAGTAATGACCTTTAGTTTACAGTCTTTCAAGTATAAAAATAAAAACATTTGAAATAATATTTAGTATGAAACACTGTTGGATTCAATTAAGTTTCTTGAAAGTGATATAAATACAACCTGCAACATATTTAACTCAAAGTACAGAAGTGATCTTACCTGATTGTGGTTCTGAAGTATTTTTCTAGACTATTTTGTTACTTCTAAGGATACACTTAATAAGAGTTATCTTGAGTTTAATTATAAAGATATGTTGTAGAGTAATTATCATAAATCAAAGAAATAAATGAATGAGGGGTGACCATGCTGCTGATAAACTGTAAAAGTTAATTAAGACATGAAAATTGAATTAAAAATATAGGCTGCATGCTCTTTATAACAAAATATCATTAATAGAAAAAACCTTATCGAAGATACAGAGGGGAGAGGAACAAGTCTACTGAAAATACAAAACATGAATTAACACTTCCACTACAATAACATTTTGTAGCGCATTTGCTTTTTGCTTTCAATGAGAAGCAGTTATAAGTGTACTGCTTCTGGCTGGGGTGGAGTTAACTTCCTTAGTGGCACTCTGGTTGGTACTGTGGTTTTGGATTTGTGGCTAAAAGTGTTGGTAACACACCAGCGGTTTTGGCTGCTGCTGAAGAGTTCTTGCCCAGTATCAAGGTTTTTTCTTTTTTCCTCAGAGAGTAGGCTGGGGGTAGGCAAGAAGTTAGGAGGGGGAAGACCTGAATTGTCCAAAGGGATATTCCATAACATATGACATGCTCAGCAATAAAACTGTCCTGGTTTCAGCTGGGATAGAGTTAATTTCATTCTCAATAGCTGTTGCAGGGCTGTGTTTTAGCTCTGATGTGAGATCAATGCTGACAGCACACGGATGGGTTTGGGTGTTGCTGGGTGATGTTTATACTCAGTCAAGGACTTTCCAGTTCCTTGGGCCCTGCCAGCGAGAGGGCTGGAGGGGCACGGGACATTGGG
>JAVJGJ010020147.1:0-16355 GCA_035590215.1 Microhierax caerulescens
CCCCCCCCCCCCCCCCCCCCCCCCCCCCCCCCCCCCCCCCCCCCCCCCCCCCACCCCCCCCCCCCCCCCCCCCCCCCGTTTTGGTCCAACGGTAGCAGGAGTTTTTTAAGCCTGTGTTACCTTTCATCATCTCTGTAGTAGGAAACTGTATCCCGGGAGTTAGATTTTGACAACCCTTTATTGTTGTTGATACTCATCCCAACGTTGCTGGTTCGCTGGGTCCTGGTGTGCCCAATGGAGTTTAGGTGGCACTGGCTTTGGTGGCATCCGTCCTGAGTAAGGCTGGCTTAGGAAAGCCCGCTCAGACCCCATGTAGGACTACCAGCATGAGTAAGTACTACTTGATTTGAGGGGGGAAGTGCCAAACCAGAGCCTTGCCTTCACTGAGAGTTCACTGATCTGCTTCTGTCTCCAGCTCTAAGAGTTTTATGAAAAACCACTGAAAGAAGTTGCATTAATGGCTTTTCTGCTCAAATCGCGTTTGAGTTTAGGTTGGTAATGTGCGTTTTGACTAAATGTTACCTCCTCTGTGCCTACAAAGACTTTTAAATTGTCTTTGCTAGCAAAACCGCTTGTAGCTGTTACGTACTTTGCCTCTGCAATGGCAACATACTTCATCCGCGGAGCCGGCGCTGCTCTCTGTTGTCAGCAGAGCTGGCTGTTAAGGTTTTATGACTTTCAGGTATTTTTGTTGCCCTGGTAGCAAAGAGAGGATGAAGTGACTTGCAGATCTGGTTGTAAATGAGCGATGAGGATGCGCGAGGCGGAGTGAAGAGCCCAGCTTTTCCCTCAGATCCTGGAGGGAGGTCTGCAGCCTCTGGATTATGAGGGGAAACCCTTTATCCTTGTAAACTTGGATTAAACATGTTTGATTCAAAAGTGAAGAAATGCTGACAGCTTCTGCAGTGCGTTTTTACAGTTACTTTTTGGAGTGAAAGCGTGCTTGGACTTGGAAGCAAGTTTCCAGTCTTCACTGTGGAGAGGGGATTAAGACTCCCCAAGATGGGAATTTTACTTTCCAAGGTATTCATTCTGGCACCATTTTTATTAGCATGAAAATTCAGTGTAAAACGGTTTTCTATAAAACTCATGAAGTCTGTACCTGCCAGGAGAAGTCTGCACTCCTGAGCATTTTTCTTGGAGACGGGTGCTTCCTGAAGGCATTACACACCGCGCTTGCAGTCTTTGCCCTTTATGCTGAAGAACCGCATTTACCCTGGTAAAGCTGGGCTGCTTGAGATAACTTTGTATAGTGCTTTTGAAACAGTAAAATTCACTTGTATGAAAAAACAATTCATGATTTTTCCTTTTTAGCCACTCATTAAGGTGACTTCCACATTCTTTTAGTTTTATTTTTAATATGCCAATAGAAATAGTATTGCCAAAATAGAACGACTTTTCTTCCCATGCTCATTTAGAAAAGGAATCATGATAAAACCAGACTAGTTTCAGGAAGCATAAAAGGAGGTGAGGATAACTGGAGGGGAGCTTGAAGTGAGTGCAGGATCCCTGTGGATAAAATGGAAGTGTCAGAAGCACATTGTTGCTAAATTTCTGGATACTATAAACATGATTTGCGTGGCGAGGTTGTTGGGGGTTTCTTTTTGTTCTTCGTTGACAACAGAATCGCTTTATCTCATTTTTCTGAAGCATCTCATGTTGTGAGCATTGCACTGTTATTTATACAGCAACCTCTCAAGATACGTATGTGGAATTGTTAAGTTTTTTATATATACATCTTACCTGTGAAATCAATCCTTTCATGAATAATTTATCTTGGGCTGCTTGGCACTCAGTATAGATTATTCTGAATTCATAGAAGGTTTTTCACAAAGAGTTATAAATCCAAATGATTTTTTTTTTTTTTAAAAAAAAAAAGCCATTCACTGTCAACAGATAAACCTGTATGAGAATAATAAATGATCATCTGTCGCGCGGTGCTCCACTCGATGTTGCCTGCAAGGAGGTGGTGACAGCTCTTTACGTGTCACCGCGGGGAGGGTGACACTTGTTTTTCCTTTCCCCCCTCTCTTTCCCTGGCCCCCTCCCCGCGCAGCGGGTGGCGATGCCGTGCTGGCCTCCCAGCCCCATCCTCTGCTCCAGCGCTGCGGCTTCCGCGCCGCGTCACTCCAGAGCTGCTGCCGTTTTGTGGCTGTTGATGCTCCTGCTCCAGCAACAGCTGACACCCTGCGCCCTTCGGTCACAGCTGACCCACAGAGCACCAGCAGGATTAAGTGCCGCGCTTTTAACAGCTTTCCAACCTATCGTGCAACTATTTTCTTGGGAGACCTTTAGTGGCTGCATGCTAGAAGATCAAAATGTTTTGATGCTGTTGGTAATTATTAGGTAATGATTAGAAATAGGGTTATTTATAAATTAGCTGCCCGTTGTTATCCTCCTCCCTGCAGGCTGCACGTCTGACTGTTTCTCGGGAATTCTGCAGACATCGGGAGGAAGGCAGAGCGGTGCAGGGTTAGCTGTATTGAGCCGTGGGACAGGGACAGCGAATGCTCGAACAAGCAGTCACTCAAAGACCTGTTTCAGATGGAGTCCTGCAGGCTGGAAAAGCAGTTTGCTATTCCTGCTTTGCCCCTTGCACTGCTGGCCGCTCTCAGCTCGGAGCAGCTGTCCTCTCCATGGGGACCTTGCTCTTAAATGTAAGGCTTGCCCTGGCCCTGCCGGTCCTGCTGTGGAGCATTTTGCAAGGGATTTGGGACTTACTCCCTCGGTGTAAATCTCATCCTTTCAGTGCACCAGCAAAGCAGCACGATTGCCTTTTGTCTTAAGAGAAAACACTTTAGGCCCATTGGTCTGCGTTATTTAGGTTAATTCTGTGGGTGCATCAGTTCAGCTAGAGAAACTGAATAAACACAGGACCGATGTTTCCCCGAGAAGAACTGAGGAGGATTTCAGGCAGAGACTCTGTGTTGCTTTGAAAGCTGAGTAAACCCAGCAGTGCTGCTTTGTGACAAGGGCGGAGGCAGCCCTGGAGGGAGGATGCTCTCTGGATGCTGCATGGAAGGTGGCGATGCGATGGTGGGGCTGGGGGAGGTGCTGGTAGAGGAGGCTCCCCTTGAGCCTGGCTCGTCACTGCCACGCCGGGTGTCCTTGATGCCTCCATGAAGCCACCTGCAGTTGGCCAGCCTGCCGTGCTGCTTGGGGGCAGCTGATCTCAGCACAACTCAGAGGGGCAGTTGCGTTGTACCCCGTGTTCGATGCCATGTCCCGGTCCAGCGTTGCACAGATCCCCATAGCAAACAGCAATGGAAGCAGGTGGGCACCAGCTGCTGGGCCGATCCCTGGTACTTTTATCAATTTAGTTTACTTTGGGTAAGTTTTTCTGTAAATGCAGGCACGTGCGAAATCCTTTAATAATTTTTGAGTTCTTCAGCTCCCTGTTGTGCCAAAGGCAGTGAATTTACAAGCTTGTTATATGTTGGATAAATGACTCGAAAAATGTTCTTTGGATTGCTTTTGGTTTAGTTGTCAATGTTTACCTCTTCATCCTGTGCTTAAAAATTATAGACATTGACTTTGTATTATCCAGGTCACAGTTTGCCCTCGCATCTCTCCTCTCACTCTCCCTATCGAGGATTTCAGTGAATGCACGTCTACCTTACCAGCTGCTTCTTGCAAATTGTACCTGATGTCTGAGCAGGTACCGATCTGGAGTAAGGAGCAGCATGTCATCCTGGAAATGCTGTCTGATTCATTTGACCCATCCTCTAGGAAACACTCTTACAGCTCCAGCAACTTTTCAGTTGCTCAGAGCTCCCTGGAGTGGTGTAACTACCCCAGGGGAGTTACCGGGACTCCCCAGGCTCAGCTGTGTGTTAACGTGTAATAGCAGCGACGTCTGCGGGGGAGGGGGACCACGAGCCAACCTTGCTGAGGCCATCTCCTAACATATTCCCTAGTGACAGTTCAATTTAGAGAGATTGAGCTGGACTGGGGATACAGGCTGCCGTTGAACAAGATCCGATAAAGTTATGGTGAAATCTTTAACCCCTTAAACCCTTTCCTTGGGGTTTCCTTATTCCTGCATCCCTTAAGCTCCGATCCAGGACCAGTGCGTAATCAGTACTGGTCCAGCAACGTGCAGGCAGCAAGCCTCAGCGTAGGTGCTGCTCGGAATGCTGGGTTTTATTGAAGACAGAAGAATATTAAGCACAGCTACAATTCTGCCATCTTAATTGTGTCTTGATATTTATTTGTGTTTCTGTTGTCTGTTATGTTCCAAAGTTAATGTGCAGGAAGGGGGAGAAACATTAAGCACTCGGTGTAAAGCGCTGATGTGTGCAGTAGGACAGGATTTGAATTTTGTCAAATTTGTAAAGAACTTCATTTAGTTCTCAAATTTAATTAGTAAAGTATTTAACAGCACAATTAATAGTTTGAAAGAAAGAGAAATAGCACATTAATTTAAGTTCCAAATCAGACAAAGCTAGGACGTGTTACAAACAACAGTAATGACAGAAAAATAATACAATGCAACACAGAAACATAGCAGTAAGGGTGAAAACCAGCAAGATGTGTCTCAAACTGGAAGAATGTAAGATAACTGGAAGAAAAAATAACCCAAACCTACTCATTGCAAAGGAAAGAAGCATGTGAGAGGCAGCAGCACCAGGGAGACTGAGAAGCAACAGGCAATAAATCAGGCCTCAGCTTAGAATGGGAGTAAAACAATTAGTATAAATAAAAACAATAAAACTTAAGCAAGTAAAATTTTGTTAGCTTTTGTAAATGTCTCATAAGAGTTCTTGTAATTGCCTACAGTTATTTAAAGCATGTGGATGCAGGAGAGAAGAAGTGTTGCCTCAGTACTATCCGGGCTGATGTAAGTAGGAATGAGGTGATGAACTCAAGCTGACGTCCTCCCCTCATCTGATGTAAAAGAAGGAAATATTTTCCCAGAAAGAACGGGATGGTCACTGCCCTGGTTGCTGTTAAAATACTGGAAGATAAAGTTTAGGCTATAAGAGTGGATGGCCAGGGGAAACAGACATGGTTTTCTTCAGGGGGGGTGTGTATATACGTGTATATATACCTACATACACCTATATATATAATTCTGTTCTTTCCAGATACAGCCTGGGCATACCTACTTAACGGGTGTAAGTCAGCAAAGCTACATTAAGTTGGGGTTTTCAGTTGCCTCTTATGTACCCAAACCTGCCTGTTAGGCACCCACAATTACAGCTTAGTGCATCACCCCCCCGTGTGCTGCCCCGCAGCCCTCTGCCACCGTGCCCCTGGGACAATGGGGCTTATGGCGAAACACTCCTGGCCCTGCTAGCCCTGAAGATATTAAAGGGTTTGGGACTGTTTTCCCTCACTAAGTCGGTATTTTGCTATTTGTAATCTACATTTATGCAGAACAGCTTATTATATTCTTACTCTTCTCCTGCCTTCGGCAGCGCCCGTGTTTGACCTGCCTTAGGCACACAGGGCAGCTGATTCCTTCCTGTGGCCGCGTCAGGGGAGCCCTCACTTCTCTCACTTCGAGCTGGGGGAAGAGTTGGTATCAGAATCAGAAGTTACATTTTCTGTTTCGCTCCTCCTTTCTCCTCCCCCATTTTCGAGGGGGGAAAAGAAAGGGGATTTCAGCAGCAGTGGTGGCAAAATCAGCTCCAGTCCCTTCCAGTTTATGTTGCCTCCCCAAGAGATTACTAGTAGTTGTAATGTTGTCTAAGAGAGTATCGGAGGTTTTCCTATAAAACTCTTCACAGCTGAAGAAAAAAGGAAGAAGAAAGACTGTTAAAGTGAAAGCATTAATGCTTTATAGAGCAATGTTTTGGGGGGGTTTCCCCCTATATTGAAAAACGTGTAATGGCAATTGCTCCCATGTAACCAGGAGGCTGAGGCTGGCTGTAAATGGTCTGTTTTCCTATGGGAACAGCGCCGTGTGAACTCTGACTTATTCTGTTGATAGTAGCACTCTTGAAAGAGCTGGGTGGATCCAGAGAGGCAATTTGAAAAATAATTTCAGCTTTTTATCTTGGATTAATCTAAATACTCCTCAACGTGACACAAGTCAAGCTGGTGGCGGGCATGCCAGCGCAGGGCATCCCCAGGGCATCCCCCCAGCCTTGCTCCGTGCTGTGCCTGCTCTCGCAGCACTCAGACGCTCCTGCAGAGATGATCTCCTGAGACATTCAGAAAGGGATCGGAGAAGACTGTCATCTTTAAGACGCCTGTAATGTGGATGTTTGGGTTTCCAGGCAGATCTGCACAATTAAGGCATTGTGCAGGGGCTCCTGTTAAAAATGAGCAGCCATAAAATTTCAACCAAAGAAATACCTTAGAGCTTTAGAAATGTCTGTAATATTCACAACAAAGGCTGTTTTGACACTGTCTGATCATTTCACACCTCTTTGTACAAGTCTTCCTTGTGCTGCTCTGAGCAAAATATCCATCCCTGGCTGGAGAGGAGATGGGGCAAATTGTATCACGCAGCATCACTGTCAGCGTGATGCTCTGTGGTCTGGACGGTCGCCTGCCTGAGCGCTGGCTAGAGATTATTAGCTATTTGATTGCAAGCTGGAGCAAATGTTTATTGCCATCCCAAAGAAGGAGAGCTGCTAAATGCTTTCTTCCAGCAAAAAAGGGATCTTGAGCTTTCAAGCTCCGAGGAAAAGTGCACAAAAAAAAAAAAAGGAGCTATTGTGTCTGTGTTGGGTAGAAAAGGAGGGGGGAAAAAAAAATGTTGTTCTGGATGCCCTTTTCCTGATTGTTTCCATTTTCCAGCAGGGCCACCTCTTGCTCCTGAGCTGCGAACAATCCAGGCGCTGTGTGAGGTGCGGCAGACGGAGACGTGTGGGGTGCTGGTGGGCGAGGGTCTGGCGGCTCAGGCTTTGCCCAGGGGAGCTCACGGGGAAAGGCGCGGGGGGCCAGGCTGGGAGACATGAAGTAGCTTTTCCAGGACATGAAAGCCCCTGAGCTTTCCTGTCTCTGCCCGACTGGAATGCCCCGGTGAGGCGAGCAGCTGGGGAGGGGGTGCACTGGGGTGCCCTTCCCCAGGGTGCGCACCGTGCGGACCCAGGGCAGAGCGTTTTGCTGCGTGGCGAAGCTGCTGTGACCCAGCTGTGAGCAGCTGTGCCGCCCTGCAGCGACGCTGCTGCTCTTTGCTGCTGCTTTTTTCCCCTTTCTCTTCCTTAAAACTTCCCACGGATGTTGGACAGGAGCACCTTTTATGGCGATGCCGTTGTTTTAAGTCCTGCAACTCAGACTTTAAGCTGTGTCAAGGACAAAACAAGGTTTAGTAGATCTTTCCTTTTTCATTTCTAATTTCTCTGGGTTTGTGGTTATTACTTTGCGGCTGTTTTCCAAGTGCGTATGCTGTAACTGAGTTATTTTCGTGTCTGTTTGCTGCATGCGTACCGGAGGGGTATCATGGTGCCAGGTGAGGCAGGTGGAAAGAACCCACAGTGTTAATTCTAATGCTGGAAATACCTTCGTTAAAAGTTCAGCAGAGATCTTCAAACGCTTTCTGAATAGGCCATCTGTCAGCTGAAAGATGTACCTGTCTGGGGAGTCACAAAGAGAGCCCAGGGTGGTAGTGAGGGCACTGATTTTGATTTATTATTTTTTTCAGACCTTAAACACCTCCTGGATGCTTTCCAGTCTCTGCCCTGGAGACCCCTCAGCCCCAAGGCCAGAGCACGGGGGTCAGACGATGAAGTAAGCCTTTGCTTCTTCTACTTCCAAAGCAAATACACCTAGTATAAAATATATTTTTAGAAAGGAAAGAAGTAGGTTTAAGATGGAAATCTAGGCGTAAGAAGGAAGGGAGAAGTGTGACTGGTACCCTGTGCCAAAGATGCCCTGAGTAGCGGTGACCTTCGTGGCCATGACCTGACAGGTGATCCTGGTGGATGTGAATAAATTATGAGGCTCATTTTGGTGCCATCTTGCTAATTAAACTGATTTTTGTAAATGTTCTGCTGAAAATCCTGTTGGAAATTGAAGAGAAAGCTTTGTTCTTCAGAAACACCTTAATGCTTCTGCCCCATCCTCTGGGAGGAGATGCTACTGAGCGCATAGATGGAACCATTCCCTTAGGAGCCTGTTTCAGACCTAGCGGAGTATGTAAAGAGGATGGCAGAAAGAACAGAGTGTAAATTAGCATCTCTTCATCATTCTCCTGTGCTGGCATGTGTTGTGGCTGGTGTCTGGCCGGGGGCTGCAGCCTTTTGTGCTGCTGTAGTGCAGCGTGAGTGCCATTCCTGCGCTCCAGCCTGCTCCTTGCTTTTCACGCCCCAGTGTGACGAGCAAACGCACCGTTATTAGTGTCTGGTAAATGTTGCACTGCAGCTGTTAGGAAATCACACACAATGTTCTTCCTCTCCTTCTCACATATTTTATTGAGAGAGAGCAATAAATCTTTATTGCAAAAAGACACTTTCAAGTAAATTATATTCTGAAGGTGAAGGTCTTTGGATTCTTGACCATGTAATGAATCTTTTTCGATGGATGAATCAGGCTCTCAGCAGAAGCCAGAGGGCTGGCCTTCTGGCAAATATGTCTGTGCAGGATTCTTAGGCTGTTCCTTCTCCCCCAGTCTCCTGGAGTCTCTTGTACTGGTGTTTGCTAAGGGGCAGGTGGAAGATCTCCAGGTTTTCTTCCTGTCCATCAAAATCTTGCTGTGGAGCTGTATCTGCTGGGAGCAGAACTGCTGGACTTTCCTGTGAACACTTGCTTTGGAGCTGTATTGGCATAGTGTCAGCTTTTAACTCTGCTCCTGCTTCCTGAAAACCTCTGAGCTAGTTCATGCTGTGTGTGCTGGGTGACGAATTCCTGCATGACATGCAGATGGTCCCGTCCTGTGCTTCACCTCTAATCCCTGGGGGTTTCCTCAGGGATGTGGGAGAGTTGTCCCTCCTTTCTGTCCATCCTGCCGTGCCTACTGTCAGTGCTAACTAAATAGGTGGTTGCTTTTGTATGCAATCGCCTTTTAATTCTGGGACGGGGAGAAAGTCACGTCACGGGTGATTTTGCACTGCAGTCATCGCCAGTGGGCTCCGGGAATGCTGCTGTCTGGCAGCGGGGATTTTGATGCTACAAACGTGAGGATAATCCTTCAGGGTAAGGCATACCCTGCTATTCTGTGCATAAATACCATTTCTTGCCCATATTCATCTTCAGTAACAACAACAGTGGTGCTGGTTTTTGCTCTCTTAATAGAATTACAGGGGGGAAGAGCTATTTCTCCTCCTCACCACTCCCTGATCACAGATGCTTTTTCTCTCCAGCACCTTAGAAGCTGTCAACCTACATAGCAAGACCCTTGCTCTTCAGATGTGAATTTATTTCTTCCTCCCAGTATTACCCCTTGGCCACTGGGCTGACCACTATTGAACAAAAATTATTTCCTAGCCCAGTGGCTTTCTTGAGATATTCTGAAGATGCTGAGCTGCTATTAAAACTTTTATTTCTTAATCTCATTCTGTATCACAAAATTATTGTCTTTGTATAATATAATTGACATGAATTACGTCCTGCAAAAAGAGTATAGTTTGTTGGATGCTTCAGTTCAGAGGTTCAGTGTTTTTGTGTTTTTGTCACTTTGTTTTAGGCTGCCTCACTGCTATAATTTAGCAAAGAAGATTTGGTGTCTGCTGGGTTTTTAATGGCTGGGCTTTCAGTAGGACAATTATTAGAGTTTGCAGGGGCTGTCTGGAAAAATGCTGTTTGGTGAGAGTAGGAGATGTAAAAATGCTTCTTCACCACCTTAAAAACACATCTACAGAGCATTGTGCAATGAAATTGTTTTCTGCCGCTGTGGATTGGCTTCAAGTTGAATTCTCAGCTTCCTAATTGCCCATAAAGTGGGGTGGCAGCTCTGCTTAAATTTTAATAAGTAAACAAACAAATCATGAGACAGAAAGGATGTAATCACAGGCTATTTACTTAGAAATCTGGATTTTAAAGCCAGTCTCCCTACTTTAATCCCATCCATAGAGTTTTGCACTCCTAGCTTGGTACCTGAGCTATAGTTGTTCTGCAGCTCTGGAATTACCAGTACAAATTAATTAACGCCGTCTTCCCAGAAGTGTTCTGCCAGCAGCAGCAGCAGCCGCAGTGATTCTTGCTGCCCTGAAGGCAAAAGCAAAGCCAGCGGTGCCCGCGTCCCTCTTGGCTGGTGCTGCAGTGGTGCTGGCTGTGCAGGGCAAAGCAGGGCTGATGCTGGTTTTCCTCGTGTGGGGAACTTGACATTAAACCAGGGTGCAACTAGGGAAAGTGACGAGCCACCTGGGTGAGAAACTAACACGTGCCAGGGTGGAAAGAGCAAAGCCACTAAGAAAAAAACTGCTCCAGTCAAACACGGGAAACAACTAATAGGAAGGCGATAAATAACAGAAGTAGCCCAAACCGCTGTGGTCAGGAGCCTGGGGGACACATGTTACTGCAAGGTAGCCCTCGCAGAAGGGTGATGCAGCTCTGCTGAAACTACCAGTGGGTCGCATGCCGAACGTGTGCTTTGTATCAGCTCCTTTTGAGGGGATGCAGTCTAAAATTGTGCCTAGCACTTCTGCCAGGCTACATTCAAAGCGAGTTTCGAGTGTCGCCACACTCTATTTCTGTCAACTTTCCTGTGGACCTTGTTCCAGTAGCACAAGGCTTGCTTCTCCCTTTTCAGCTCAAGGCTTTTATTTTATTTTCCATATATTCCCACTGTTTTATTTTCTCCTACTACTATATCTTTAGACTCTGTAACCTAAGGAAAAAAAGCTGCAATGCCTTCCAGCCCATACTGTTGTGAGTGGTGCCGAGGAATCGTGACCACGGGCTGTCAGGATGCTGAGTTCCCACTTTGCTGGCCTGAGGATGCCTCTGCCTCTAGTGCCGATGCCAGCGCATCCCCATGCTGCACAGTGAATCCTGTAAAGGCACGAGGGCTCGCTCCACCAAAACAGCTTGAAGTAATAAAAAGTATGTAGTATGGGCTGTAACTGTATCCCTGTTTTATGAGAGTATTTATTTGCATCACAAAAGTGGTAAAAGAGACCGGCAAATAATACAGTGATGCCAAGGTAAAATGAACTCCCGCCTGTATATTACTTAGAGGCGCTCTAGGAGCTTTATCCAACTAATGCGGTTTCCAAGTGCTTAAAACTCTTGTGCGAGGTCAGTGACTGGAGTTTTGTCTGTCTTGAGGCGTGAATTTGGCTGCCAAGTCATCCACTGCTCTTCCAAAAATGTGGCCGCTAAAATCTGGAGTGATTTGCGACATCTTCGGTGTAGTAGAAGGATGAATCCTAGTGACAGCACTTTTCATCAAACTTGTGTCGTGAATTCCTTCCTTCCCTTTTTGGGGTGACTGTGTTGGGAAAGGGCTTTTACTTGATAAATGTGCAGGGGAGAACAGCTAACGAGCTATCAAAATACACGCCTTTGCAGGCAAGTGAGCTTGCAAAATTGAGCCTTCGCTCCCTCGCCTGCCCCTGTACTGCAGGTGTGCCCAGCAGAGCCTCTGGCCAGCTCACGGCAGCGGTTATAAAAGTGTTAATGGCAGAGGAGGAAGACTTTTTTTTTTTTTTTTTTTTTTTTTTCTTTCTCTCCCCCCACTGCAGCTTTTAAGTTTGGAAAGCATGTGCCTTGATTTTAATATAAAGTAGCCATTGATGTGAGATGCCATGAATAAAAGGCGCTTTTCTTTTTCTTTGGCATTGAGTCATTGTACAGTTAGTTTTGTGGCAGTGCATTTGTGAATGCATTTGTGTGTGTGTGTGTGGAGGGGAGTGTAGAAAAAGGCACTAGCAGCACACAAGCAGAATAGATTTATTTAGAAACCATTAGATTTTGCTCTATCCATCTTCTTAATGCCCTCTCCAAGTGTTAGTCAAACTTCTTCTCTTTTGGATTTCACTCTTGGGCATCTTCAGTTGTAGCCGTGCCCCTCTGATAGGACACACTTATGCACACAGATATGAGAGAGATAAAATTCTTCTATGCTGCTCTATGCTAATAGCACCGAACCCTCTTACAGCATCACTGAAAGCTGCATTGTTTTAGAGTTTTGCTCGGGAATGTCATATAATTAGTGTTTTGTCCCGTTGCCCTCCTTTAATAGAAGTAATAACAGTAATTGTGCTCTTCACCTATTGATCTCAAAGTGGATCACATAGTAGGGGTGAATACAGGCTTCCCCGAGGAAGGAGCAGAGACCTGGGGTGAGGGAACCTCGTGTAGCTCTGCGGATGGGTGAAGATAGGTGAGATGCCCTGCCGCCACCCTGCAGCAAAGAGGTATTTGTTATTAAAAAGAAAGAAATGAAATAAATGGAAGCGATGGCATTTAGCTAGAGCAGCTGGCTGAGAGCTTGCCCAGCTGTGGGCCCCGCTGCACCAGCCCCTCGTGCTGCGTCCCAGCCCCGTCCCTCCACCGCAGCCCCCCAGCGGCTCCCTCCAGCCACAGGCTGCCAGGGCGGCAGTGCTCAACGTAACCCGTGCCACGATTTTGTGGGGAAAAAGAGGTTTTTCCAGGGAAAGGAGGGGAGGACCCTTTGAGCATCACTTCCCTTCCCTCGGGCTTGGCCCTGCTTCAGTTTCCACAACCTTAAACATCCTCTTGCAGCCTGGCTGCCGCGTGGCAATGGACTTCAGTCTCCACATCTGCTCCTCTGCAGGCACGTTGTTCGACACCAAGATGTTTGTGTGCCTGCCTGCCTAGCTAATATCTGTTGATCTTTCTGGCGCTCTGCCTGCCGTGGTGGGGAAATATTGAGGCTTAATGGAAGCTTTGCAGCTGACGGGTAAATGGGCTTAATTTTGACACTTACTTTTTTTAGCAGAAATAATGCATTTGGCTGGATAATGCTATAGCATTTCTTGTTTTAACATTATCAGCAATTTTTGTGACAATTTCACAGCTCAAAAATGTCAACATGTTACTTTTCAACTCAGCGTGGAGAAATGTGTGCTAAATACTGAGTCCCTGTGTCACTCGCTCGTTCCTGTTAACTGCCCAGTGTGAAACCCTGGGCCTGCCAACCGCTTTCAGCAGGTTTAAAAGTTCTCCTGTGTGGTGTCAGAAAGCCAGAAGTGCTTGGAAGGGCTCTCCTGATCTCCCTGCGACTTTGTGTGCGTCGTCTGCAATGTCACTGCACGGCTTGTCAGTCTGAAATGCTGCTGCGAAGCCCGTTTCCATCCCATCGATGGGCGGCACGGCAGCTGTGTATGTCGGGAAATGGTGCGGGCAGGCGCTTGTGCACTTGACTTTGCAAAAATACAACTTTTAAACCCATCTTGGACTATGTGGGCAACTTTGAAGGCAAATCCTTTCCGGGGCAGCGTTCCTCCTGGCTGCCAGCCAAATGGCTGAGAAATGCTTCGAGCTTTAATGCCCATGACCCCTTATTTCTGGCTGACTAGGGAAAAAAAGCAGGTTTGAACCAAAAATATTTATATACTCTTCACACGAGCTGGTCTGAGCTCTATGGTTTATGTTAGGGGTCATAGAAAGGGCAGAGTTTGACTTCAAGCCACCAACAGCTTTGGAAAGTAAGTGTGGCCCTAAACAGCCTGATGATGATGATGACGATGACGACGACGGAGTGTTTCCTATATTCCCACATAATTTTCACCTGTTCTCTGGGTTGTCCTGGGAGGTTTCTTGATGTGATCAGCATTTGCCCAGACGTACAGCCCAGTGCACTGTGGTACTCCGATACAGGACTAAAATGCTTGGGGAAAGTTAAAATTAAGTAAGAACAAGTAACGTAATAGGGCTTGGTCAAAATACTGAGAAAGGTGCCCTCAGCTTGGCGACAGGCCTTTAATAAGCAAACTCAGATAGTAACAGAACGTGCTCGGTTTATTTTCACAAGAAAATAAAATATTTTTAAAGAAGTCTGCTGGTTTGAGGCCTCCGTGGAAGGATCCATAATTGCAGGTTAACCGGGGGCTGGTAAACAGACCCTTGTGCAGCTTGGGTGTAATTAAGGGTGCGTGGGTCAGGCTGTTTAATTGCTGTCTGCTTGCTTGGAATAGAAAACTCTCCACCGCTACCGAATCACTCAGCAGCTGATTAAGTAAACAAATTGCCAGCCACTGAGCTGCGTGACGTCCTGCGGGAGGATCTGCTCACCCGGGACGTGCAGGGCCAGGGGAGCATCCTCGGCCCTGCTCTGCTCCTCTGGCGAGAAGGGACCTAATGAAACTCCTAAACAAAATGCCATGCAAGCCAACGGTGCTCTTGCTGAAAGACAAAATTAGAAAGTAGAGAAGATTGAGGCAGCTGGGAGTGTGTGGTCCATGGTCCATCCTGAGTCCATCGCAGCATTGCTTGGTACCCCTGAGCATCTGCTGTGGCTGCTGTTTCCCCAGTTTGCTGGTGCTGCTCAGGGCAGGCAGCATTTACACGGTGTTTTCCGTGTTTCTGAAATACGGACACTATTGGGCTATGGACGTCCAATAAAGGTTGGTGTTTTCCTACCAAGATTCAAGCAGGAGTTTAAAGAGAAAACATAGCTGTCAGCCTGCTTGTGATGCTGGACTTTATAACTTGACTGCAGTGAGGGCTCTTTGAAGCTTCTGATCCCTGATTCGATGTCATTTGGAAAGATGGTGCAATTTATTCCCAATCTGCAGATTTTTTTTTTAAAAAAAAAGATAGCAGGATGTACCTGTTTCCTCCTTCCGTCTGCCAGACTGATTTTAATAGCTGCTTCATTATTCTTTTCTCCTTCTGAATCACGACTTCTTACTATGCTTCTGCATGTAACTTAGGGGTTTTCTTGAATTTCACTGTGTTCATTCAGAGCCCCCTTAAACCGTGCTTCTCTGGTGCTGTGTAGGAAAATCAAATTGAAAGAATCTGGGATAATGAATTCATTGAGTCACGTGGTGCACAGAGGGCATCACAGCACAACCATCATCTCCTAATACCGTAACCCACAGGTACTCTACACTTTTATTGCTCTTGCTCCCACTGCATTACAGCCAGATTCACCAGTGTGGTCTGGCTGCTCTGGATATTTGTGATGCAAGGCAATTACAAGCCTGGCTGGTTTTATAGCTCCGTTGTGTCTCTGGGATAGCGCCGCTTGGCCGGAGCTGGCTGGTGAATCTGCTGCTCAGGCTGCACGATCTTCAGAGGAGAGACTTTGCAGTTGTTCTTTGCACGCACACTTTTCTAGTGACAGTGATACATGAGGTTACAGGCTGTGGCTGCTTTTGAGATTCCTCCTAACCCGTGAGCTGAGAATTCCCGTTTAGAGATGCTCTCCAGCAGCTGGGGGGAAAAAACCAAACACATTTGCAGTATAAAATATTACAAACGCTGATGAGACGGTCTGAGGTTTAGCACCGTTCAGCCACCTCCGACTTTGATTTTGGTGCCCTGCACAATGTGGTGCTTTTCAAGAAAGTGCTGTTTATCGCATCCTCAGTTCATTTGAATAAAGCAGGGACTTTAGAGAGCAAGCTATTTCCTCGTTTGATATACACACCAAAACTGCAAAACTACTCCATAGCTCAAACTTGTAGACTTGAAAAACTGTCCAGCAGAGAAAGAAAATTTTCCAGCTGAGGAATAGAGGTGGTTTGGATTTTTCCCCTCCCTTGATGGGTTTGTGTCTGGGCATGATTTCAGTCCTTCCTTCCGGTTTGGTGGACCAAATGTTCAAGTGGGTGTGAAACCTGCAAGGAAGAAAAGCAAGCAGAGAGCAAAATAAGTGTGGTGTTGCTCGTGTGACACTGTGTGGTAATATCTCAGCATAGCTACCTTCAGGAAAGGCTCCTGGTGGCAGCAGTAGGACACGGAGGAGGCAGTGGCATGTTTTCAGAGGCTCGTAGGTGAGTTGGTAGGTCTCCGTGAAGGTCTCCCTTCACTTTGTCTAAGAAAGAAACGTGCGCAGAGCAAATCCATTTCAGACTTTAATGGGGTGTGGAGGAGGCTGGGTGTCCCTTGCCCCAAATCGCTCTTTTGGCTGTTTGGCCGGAGTGTTGGCAAGGGCTCCGCAGACCGTGTCTCATGGAGGGGCTAAGGACTGTGCTGCTCTTAAGCTGATGGGGCACCTTCAAGGCATACGTGAAGTGCATATGTTGCAAAGTTGGATGTCCTAATGTAGGAAAAAGTAAAACTTTTGTTTTGTATGTTTTTTTCTTCAGGGAAAAGTTAGAGAAATGGCTTCTAGTTCATCTGTTAAATGTCAGTACGCAGTAGAGTAAGAGAGGCAAGCCCAGTGTTCTCAAGGTTTCCCCCTCTGCTGTTTGTACTCCTACAAATCCATGTGAAAGAGCAAGCAGGAGGAGAACAAATCTGTGTGCGGTGTTGTCAGGGACTGGGTGTCCCAAAAGCATCCTGGGATTTGGGAATGAGGAGCAGGAAGGTCCATCCTTTGCCTCCCT
>JAVJGJ010020148.1:0-15953 GCA_035590215.1 Microhierax caerulescens
GCTGTTGCTCAGCAGTGCCTATGCAGTCAAGGGCTTTTCAGCTTCTCCCACCATCCCACCAGTAGGCAGGGGGTGAACAAGAAGGTGTGAAGATACACAGCTGGGACAGCAGACCTCAGCTGGCCAAAGGGCTGTACCATAACGTGTGACACTATGGTCAGCAATGGAAGGGGAGGACGTTTGGAGCTACAGCATTTTGTCTTCCCAAGTAACTGTTAATGTGATGGAGCCCTGCTTTCCTTGGGATGGCTGAACACCTGTCTGCCAGAGGGAGGCGATGAATGAATTCCTTGTTTTGCTTTGCTTGTGTGGGTGGCTTTTGATTTACCTATTAAATTGTCTTTGTCTCAACCCAGGAGTTTTCTCACGTTTACTCTTCCAATTCTCTCCCACATCCCACTGTGTGGGACTGAGCAAGTGGCTGTGTGGGGCTGAGTTGCCAGCAGGGGCTGACCACGATAACTAAAGAAAGATTTGTTCAGAATTTCTCATGACACTTCTTTGACATTCTTTGTGCAAAGAATGGCAGCATCTTTCTGCAGAGCTATTTAGTACTGATGAATAGTATGTATTGAATTGTGCTTGTAATATAAACAGTGGAGGGTATCTCATGCAAATACTATAGCTCTTTCAGCCTTCTCTTGGAACTCACTTATTTTACAAAACAAGGCAGTAAGCATATGTGATCATCATTAGAATTCTAGCAATTGTAACTCTGCTTCAGAACAGACACCTGGTAAGACCTGATCATTATCCTTCACAGGCAATTCTGAATAATTTAATGTTTACATGAAGATTTCAAATATAAGTTGTGGTATAAATATGGTAACAATTCTTTTATAGCTTTTACATGTTGAGATTAGTTGCACATACATGAATTTTAAATTCAGTCATGTTTGTGGATTTGTTTCTGTGCTTTTAGAAGATTGTTTTAAGTTACGAGTTCACCATTAAGTGGAGGGCCAAGCTGGGCATGATAATAAAATTATAGTTTTATGATCAATAGAGTTTCATGCAGTCTTATGTCTCCTGTCCCTCTCTGCATTGTTTTTTCTCAGAACAGTGTTTCTCTGGTATGGTTTACCTTTCAAGAGTTAACAAAGATCTCATTTTTCTCTGTTTTAGGTTTTCTTTAAGTTACTAATAGACATAGTACATGACAGCTGGAGTGCAAGATTTTCCACAGACTGCCCAGCTGATTGCTCTGCTGAGATGCTAGATAATTTATCCAGTTTGCAGAAATGTGCATGAAGTTTGTGTTGTGCATACATGTTTATTCAGTCATTAGTCATGATCATGACTGCATAAAATCAGTGTAATTACCTTCAACCAATCTTTATATCTAAGTGACCCAGACTGCATTCCATGACAGCCCTGACAGCTTGAATTAGAGTTTGCCTTTCATCGCAGCCAAATTTGGAGTACAGAAATATCCAGCCTTTTCTTGAGCTTGCTCAGTGCAAGAATGGGACATGTTAGCATGAAAGAGTGAAAGTCTAGTCTAAAATAGAGCCTCAGAAATGTTCAATTGGCACTTGACCAGCCCATATCAGCACTTTACCTAGTTTTTCTGTTACACGTTGTGTGCATTGTGCAGTAGATGTTCAGTCTGTTGCTTCCAAGTGCGTCAAGAGTGTTGCACATGCACATACCCACTGTGCTCTGCCTAGCTTCCAAGCCATGATTAAAGAATGTCTGGGGAGGTTAAAGAATATGAGTCCATACGGCTCCAGGCTGCTAGTATTCCTTTCTTTCCACAGGCTTCTTCAAGCTGGGCGGGGAAGGGGTCTGAATATGAATAGTTTGTGTGAGCCGAATGTTTGCAACCTCACTTTTTTTTCCAAGGCAGCCCTTTAAAAACACTTGCCCTGCCCCCCTTTCTTTTTTTGTTGTGAAATCACTGAAAAGAAGAGATTCTGCCTCAGGTCCTAAGGAAGAGATCATAAAAAGACAGGACTGGAAGAGGCCTAATGAAGTCATCTAGTCCATTCATCTGCCTCAGGTTAGGATCATCCACGTCTATCATCTGTGACTTGTTTTAAGGAACTCAGCGTGTTGTCTCCCTTACATCATTTACAGTGTGAAATAAAGTCTTCATGTTATCCAGTTCACACCTTTCTTGCTGTAGCGGTTTAGCACCATAACTGCTCATCCTGCATCTCAGACAAAGCAAATATTTTTTTTTCTTAAAACTTGTTTTATTATGCTTCTTAACTATCATAGCCTGCTATTTCTTTAAGCTTAATTCTTTGACCTCACAGTTGCTGTTTTCTGAACACCAGTTATTTTTGTTGCTTTTCCTTGGGTTATCCTCCATTACTTCACATCTATTTTGCTCTGTCCAAGGTCAGATGATATTACACTTGAGGTTTTAATGATGCTGAATAAAATGAAACGGGATCCTCTTCATACTTCCTGACACAATATGTTCGCTCTTGCAGCGCTGTGACTCTTTCATGGTCACGCAGTGATCTACCAGATCCTCATCCAAGGACACATGGTCTAAGACATTGTTCTCCCCTCTCGTTTTATAGCTAATTATTTCTGCTAACTACTGTAGCTTCTTGGAGGTGTTTTTAGTAAAGATGGCATTGTTTTTTTTCAGGTCATTCCTTCAGTTTGTAATTTTGAATTGTTTTTGTTTCCTCCAATAAACATGCTACCTTTTTCTAGATTAACATTGGCAATAGAACAGCTTACTTTTTCTCACCATACAGATTCTGAATAAGCCAAAACAAAATTCTTCAGAAATCTTATCTGAAAAAAGGGAATAATTTTTTAACCAAGTCTCTTTTTTTCTGCTTGTAATGATACTTTTCAGGGAAGGAAATACAGAAAAGTGGGAAGATTTTAGGACAAAATGTTTCCTTGTAGTGCCATTGATTTAAATTAGCCATGTGCATTGAAGAAAATGCACATCTGTGGAAAGAATTCACAAGAGTCCCAATAGTCCTGTGGACTGGGTAAAACAATTCATGCCGATTGTAATGCTCAGAGGGAAACCTCTTTTCTCGTCAAAACTTTCCCTTAATTTACAGGTGATGGAGGTCAATATTTTCACAAGAAATTCTTGACCTCCATCCTTGTCTATTTTTGTAATATTAATACTAGTTCATTGTATAATTAGAGCCTGTTGAAAAATGCACTTTCAGGGGCAGTAGCTGTAGTTAAAACCATACAAGTTGTGTGTGAAAGAGGGAAATCGAAAGACCAAACTCTGGCAGAATTAAATGTCCAGAAAAATGCAGGTTAGAAAAGAATTTGAGGAATAAGTCAAGGAACAGGAAGTCTGCTACAAAAGATTCTGTAGGGCCAGTAGATTATTTGGAATAAAAAGAACATTCAGGGAAGATAAGACCGTAGTAGAAATTCTAAGTGCCTATTTTACTTTTTCTGTTTGCTGCAAGGATGATCAGAGATGTTTACATTACCTTCCATACAACTGGTAATGCGATGATAGTTTTCTAAAAACATGAACAGCATAGTGAGGGTGATGAGCATCAGTTGTCTCTCCCAGTACGAGAACTAACAAGCATGGAAATGAAACGAGTAGGTGCTGGGTTTGGAAAACCCAGCAAAAAGAGCAAAAAGAGGAGTTATGTTTCATGCATGTATCATTAAGTTGTGTAACTCTACAGGATGTGGTGGATACTGAAAACTTAGACTGATTCAAAGGGAGACTGGACAACATGAATGGAAGAAAAAGACTTATTACATACATAAGCATGGCCTCTGGCTTTGAAAGTCCCTGAGCTGCAAATTATTGGAGACTGTAGAGTGTTTGGGGAAACTATGACTAAACACACTATTCTTATCCTTTTCCCCAGACATCTGCTTTTGGCTGCTCTTGGAGATGGGGAGTACTGGCTAGAAGGTTTGACTTGGCATAATTTTAGATTTGCCTTTTTAAATTGTAAAACTCTAGACACATTTTTCTGTGAGTTAGCAACTCAGAGTAGCATCTGCAAATCTTTTACTTTGTAGACTGAAAGCCTCCTATTCATTTTCCTTATAAATTAAGGCAGAAGAACATTTTTAATAAAACACAAAAATCACCATGAATGTTTGTCTGTCTCCAGCCGGTTGGCGTCAGCTATAAATTATGTTTCATTTCAGTCATGCTGAACTGCCAGATGAGATAATACATATTTAGGCAATCTGAGCAGCTATGCCTGTAATCCTAACTTGTTTTTTCTGATTTATTTTCTCTTGACATGTGTGTGAAATTGTATTTAATATGGAAGTTTTTTGTTTGTCTGCCCTTCTCCCTTCTACTATAGGTATGTTTTAACTGCTGATATGAACACAAAATATGTGAGATTCCCTGCAGAGCTGGAGAAAATAGTGAAAGCTCTTAGGTTTCTGATGAGCACAGAGCGGTACAGAGGGGGGATGCTGCTGTTTTACTTATTTTTCTACAGACACTTATTTATTGGACTGATTTAGAGTGTTGATTCAGTGGTATGTCTTTAGGGCACTCACGAGCAGATCAAAAACCCATAACCACATGATGCAGCCTTCTCATGTCAACATACCTTGTCAGCCCCAATTTTAATGTTAATGTTGTACTTCTAAGTTTTCTGCTCTGCCAGATATTGTTCCTCTCTGTGCAACTCTGACAATGCCAGACCAGATACTGTTTGTCCTCCTTCAGCTGTTGTGAAGTTGGCATGATTGCAGCATCCTGCACTCCGGCAAACTTGACAGAAATGTGATTGTGTCCACACCTGCTCGCGGTGAATTTGATTGCATGGTGATCATACCAGATGGTAATGTACCAGATGGTAATCTGGCATTAATGAAGACACAGCCATGTGTTGCACATGCATTCTTTACTTTCCTGTCATGTATTAATATATTTAACACACTTTTTCTGGGTTTTCCAAAGTGGCTGTGGAGGTTAAATTAACAATGCCTTTCACTCCAAACTGTATCTGCAGGCTTCTTCATGTCTTACCACCTAAACGTTTCCTCTGTTCTTGTAATACCAAATAAACAATTGTATCTTCCTTTTCTGTGTGGTCTGAGGCATGAGGGAAAATAACTTTGCCTGGAGGTGGAAAGCCTGTGCAGTGATTATGCTTCTGTACAGTGGGTTTTTGTACCAGATATTACATTGTTCTATGTTACTGGTGATTGAGTTCCCAAGTTACCCTGTGCTGCTGCAGCAAAGCCTGGGTTAAAGAGGCAAGGATCATGCAAGTATTGGGAAGTTCTTTCCTGAGCTTTTTTTAGTCTGTTCCCGTGTCTGCTGCAGAAGCAGATTGATCATACTGAATCTCCATACAGTTGACTTCACACACGGAAGTGGACTTGGTTAAAAGCGTGTGGCTTTGGGGGTGGGGAAGGAAAGGCAACACTTGAGTTTGTGTAGGTGAGACTATTGAAGTTTGTTGCAAATAGCTGTAAGTGCTCCCTTGTTATTGTTGGGATGTTTGTATATAGTAGCTACTTTGATCTCTGCACACTGAGTGAATGTTAATTTATGTTACTACAGCAATGTGTTTTGTGACTACCTTAAGAGTAGACTGTAGGAAAGCCCAGAAGTATTCTCATGTTCAAATATCATCATCTGATACCTGCAAATATTTGAGCTGATCCTGTATTTGGATAAAGCAAATACAATTCTGTTCTCTGAAAGTTTATTAAAGCTGTGCCAAATACAATTAATCATAGTCAACAGCATCATAGCTGGGTATTTCAGAATTGTTAAAGGCAAGTAAGTTTTCTGTTTAGACAAGAAAGTTGTCCAGCCCTTCTGCTGGACTAAAACACCTCTCCTGTATGGATAGGGGAAGGTTTGGCCATGTTATTAACTGATTATGCTGAGAACTATGTCAGGTAACATGAAGCTACTGTTTAGATACCTAACTGTCTGCCTTTTAGCTGAAGAATAGTGCAAGATTCTTTGCCAGGAAATCAGGGAATACATCCAAGGGGATGTATACCTTTCATATTTTAGATACAATATGTGAAAACAGTCCGAAGAAAATCTGTACTGTTTTTTCTCCATATAGCTTTTTGCTATGGAGTTACACAGCTAAAGAAAGAGAAGAATGACCTTGTAACTAGGTGTCAATCAATCAATCAACTGATCATTGACCTCAGACATCGTGCATATGATAGTCATTCTTCTTCTAAGTTTTTATGTAGCCAGACCATATCTCTTAATGAGAAGGCTGTTGAACACTCTCTTTGGAGATTAATGATGTCTCTTCCATAATCTAAATGATAATCCAAAGAAGTCTTCACTACTGTCCCTTCCTCCTGCAACAGTCATGGTTCAAATTTGGAGTGTGGTAATAGTAATAGTAAGACATATTTGTCAAGAGTTGTCATACACTATTTTATTCTTTACTCTATATTATACAATTCCTGAAGATTTCAGAAATTATCTCACATGCACAAGAAGTTCTACTGTTGTCATAACAAATAATTTGAAAACCAATTAACAAATCTTCCATTTGAAATTTTTATTCTGAATTCTTATCTATGGTCTAACTGTTATCTGCCAAGGAACAGTCTACATTTGCAGGCTTTGATGTTTGTTCCTTCAATTTCCATTCATGCTTGCTCTTGTGACTAAGTAGAATATATTATTTTAGTAATTTTTTTTCCCCAGTGAGGATGAAGAGTTCAGATTTGCATCTAACAAGCCAGATAATTTGAAAAACATGTATGTTTCTTTCCAATGTACTTTTCTCTACTGCAAAGACTGAACAAAGAAGAAACTGATCAAAGTCAATGTTGTCATTACTCACTTGTGTTTTTCTTTATCTGATAATGTGAAAGGTTAAGCACTGGTTAATGAAAATCCAGTGCATCAGACCTGTATCTGTCCATCTCGGCTGAGGAATCATTCACCAGCTGAGGGGAGCAGTATATGCGTAGCCATATTTGCAAACATGTAATATACTCCACATTATCTCTAAAATCCTCAAGCATTATGGCCCATGTAAGGAAGATGGTCTGAGAAATGAATAATAGCCAGCTACAGTCCCTTGGTGTGCTGAAGCAGTTTGCAGACTAAGGGGAAAAAAAATTACCTGTGACTTACTTTTTGTGGACTGATTTAGACCACTATGTGCTCCTCCTCAGTCAAATTCTCATAAAAATTTAAAACTTATATCCCATTTCTTTTTTAAAAAGCAGTGTTTTGTTTTTAACATTGTTTCCCTTGGTTTCCTGAAAAAACTCAGAAGCTTAAAACATTATTATGTATCTCCTTATTTAGAGAGGAAGCAGCTACAGCTTTCGGGTTTTTTAAAGGAACTGTAAATGATAAAAATAAATAAATTTTTACATTACATGCAATAGTAACAAATAAGCACTGGCTTCATGTTTACAGATGTGTGGAAGAGTCCTGTGCGCAGGGCATTGTCCTCCTAAAGGGGGGAGCAGGCAGAAGGTTTAAGTAGTGTGCAAAGGTGCACACAAGGGCTCAACAGACAGACTCTAGCATCTGGACTGCCCCTAGCAAAACACATAGATCTCTCTCCACAACAGCTTTCTGTGAGGTTTCTTGCTCGGAGCATGGAGTGTTCAGTTGTCCTTGGATCACCACGGACACTGTGATTTCACTTGTTAGGAGCAAACAGTGTACCTCTTAATCTGTGTTTATCTCATTAGCAGGTGATGTAAAAATAGCCTGTCTGCTGGTATTGCAGTGAAACTGGTGTCCTGTTCAAAAATAATAAATACATCCACTTACTGGTTCTGTTTGCAATTGGCAGCTTCCTCAAATCTTTTTGCTGTGCACTACCATTCTGGTTTTGCATATTAAATTATTTCATCCTGGATGATTTATATGTCCTAGTAGCTCTGGATTTAACTAGTTCAAATTAAATGTTTCTTTGTTTTAACATGTGCGTGCTGTTACTCTATTAATGGTTGAGTAATGCAGCGATAGTGTTTGGTTTTGAATCAAGAGAGGACTGAAAATTGTTGCTTAGCATTGTCCTTAGTGAGTAGAGGTTGATCTATATTTTAAGCTTTGAATCTTATTTTTTCCACTCGTACTTTTTTGAGTGTGTGTGTCTTCATTTAATTGAGATAAAGATTTAAAGGGGAAAATTACTACATATGGCTGTAGGCAACCTAGACCTGTAAATGCAGCAGGAACTTGATCTTCTTTTTCTTTTCTTTTTTTTTTTTTAATTTTTTTTCTTTTATCTTTTTTTCTCTGATGTTTGCATGCTCTCTCAGTGGAATAAATGATTCAGTAGTTGATCCCTTCCCCTGGATTATGCCTCTGCTGAGAGCCAGGTTTTTGAATGGCTTCTCTTTATCTTGTTTTGAAGATAGGGCACATTTGGTTTTTAAAAAGGGCAGACGTTCTTTAACTGTCAGCTAGTTGGATCAGAAGCAAACATTGAATGATAAAGTTCATATTCCATCTCCTGTAATTTCACGTGATCAGGAGATAGTTGGTTTTCCCTTCTGCATGGAGGTTTGCATGTTTCTAACTTGTAGGCTGGCACAAGCTGATCTGTACCCACTTCTGTGGTTGCTGACTGTGGCTCAGAGAGCTCTGCAGTTCTGAAAGCTTTTGCATCTTGAAGTTTAAATAAATAAATGAAGTGGTCAGCAGAAGATTTTGTCTAAAAATGAATTTGTTTCTTCTGTCGTTTTGGAATTATTTGGGAGTGCAAGCCTCTGCAGAGGCCTCTAGCTATTCCTGCATCCTCAAATGCCACTGGGATAGTGAGTGTTCAGTCTGGCAATGGTAGTAGTTCTTGAGGTGCCAGTAACTATTTGGTGGATGTCTCTGTCTACTCTTCTAGCCATATGTAAGTGATCTGAGCATTGCCTTGGGCGGGTTAGTTGCTTCATGATTACAATGTGTGACTTTCTGGGAAGTGTGTGGTCCAAGAGACCTCACAGATTTCCTGGATGTGGCCCACACTGCAGTTGTGTCTATTATTTATTATATCCTTTCGAAATCAGGAGATAAACTAGTTTCCCTAATGATTAGATTATTTTCATGTGCTTGAATGAGTTTCTGCTCTTAGAGGGAAGGTATTTTGGTTTCCTTTCATTTCACTTACTTGTCTGTGCACTGTTTTTGCTCAGCTCTGCTGAAGATTCACCACCTGTGTGTCGGTTTGTTCCAGCACAAGGTAGATAGTTATTTAAATATGTGAACAGTTAATTTTTTAATCACATGTACTGCCTAGAAAATATTATAAAAGCAAGTGGCTGTGTGTTGAAGTTTTTATTTTACTTATAATGTATTTATATGATGTGATACTTATAATAATGTGATTGCTTGTTACATAGTTAACTTTTGAGATGTATTTTGAGTCTTATATACATACAGGTCTTAATTTTGTTTGATTGGACTTGTGAAAAAAGTATTATTTGCCCATAATGGACATAATTTCATAAATAATTTTTCACAACTCCCAGTTCACTCTTGTGTAGAACTAATACACTATTTCTCAGGACAGGGATCTATTAAGAAAATATTAGCAGAGACACAACATCATAATATCACCCCTCATTCAGCATCAAGACTCCCAAATTAAATAACAGCAGGAAAAACACTATATTGGGTTTTACATTGAAAAATGTTACTTAATACTATGCAGCTATACAGTTAAAACTAAAAAGCAAATGGTATGAGAAACTGAAAAAATATTTAAAGAAATAGGAAAATATGTAAAAGATCTGAGTTTTAGATAGTAATGAAAAAAGATCACTTCCAGTTGTCTGCAAAAATACTCTGTGGACCAAGAAAGGAGGGAGAAGAAAAAGTGTTTCTTCCCTGTTCTATAGGACACTTCTCTATCTTGAAGAACATTTACATTTGTTTTGAATTGCAGGCAGTTTAAGGTACCTGTTAAGAAAAGATGTTTGATTGAATCAAAGGAATTAAGAAGAAGGTGTTAAAAGGATCAAAGGGTTGGTGGGATGATTTCTGAGGAAAACAAAACTACTCTTAAGAGCTTTGTTAAAAGGGTGAAATGAGGCCAAAGAAGCAAGGTGATAATAGGATGAAATGAACAAAATGTGGCTGTGTACAGTGTTACTTTGTGTAGTGAAATATTTTTCTCTGGAACTGTTTTCTGTCAAATACCAAGAATTGCATTAGTCAAATACGATAAAATTAAATGGGATGCTTTCTTCAGAAAGCAATGCTGTAATAAGCAGTCTTGCATTGACCTAGGCTGTCTGTTCCCTAATCTGCAGTTTCTAAGAAGAGTTTATGAGATTGATTTTGTTTTCAAATGAAATTTAGCTTCATTAGTGCTGAAGTTCTCTAGTTCTTGAACTTGTATTAGAAGTTATGATGGAAATATTTGTTGAATATTGATCTTTATATAGAGAACCTGGAGTGTCACCACAGTACTTGGATGTGTACTTGGATTAACCCTTTCACTGCCCATCTCTGGGAAACTTTTCCGTTTCACGCCTTTAAACTGGCATGTTTTCCCCTTGTATGATTTTCTTTTTTTTTTTCTGTAATAATGTGCTTGTGCCTCTTACTTCCATCTCTTCTCTTTCTTGAGGCCCATCAGTCCTAAGCAGAGAGAGCACACTGAGCTGGATGAATTGCAGACTGCATCCCATCCTCATCTCCCTCACTTGTGAAGACTCCACAGTCCCCTCTGCCAGCAGGACTGTGTACTTGTCCTCTGTGGATGCCTGGTGATGTGACTGGAGGACACATGCTGATCATGGAGCCAGAGATCATGCTGTACCTGTTATGTTAACCAGGATTTAAACATTTTGATTGATCGAGTGTACATACATAGTTAGTTATTTATGACTGAACATCAAAAAGCTCTGTGTCTTGTAGTAACCAAAAGGGTGGATGCTCTGTTTCATAGGATGTCCACCAGACATAGCCATGCAATTCCTTTTTCTTAGATCAAGGTCATTTGAAGTCACTATTATCTTAAAAGCATGGACAAATACCAGGGACTTGTATATTTTGGATATGGATGGTACAGCTGGTAGGAAAGTTCCCAATCTTTCACATGTCATGATGTGAAGAGGTGGTTCATAAAACCTCTCACTGGAAACTTCAAATGTAACCAACAGTGAACTACATCAAACAACACAAGCAAGTATGACCTCTGCTTTAAGCAATGGGCAAGTGTTAATGCAGGGGTTTTTGAAAAGGAGGAACAGCTGAGCAATATATTTCCATTCCCTTTCCAAAACCCCCTAACTAAATCCCCTCCTATAAATTAATAAGTACTGCTTACAATGTACTCTTTAGATAACTTGGGGACCAACCACATTATAGTCATACATTCTTCTGGTGTTTCCTAAAGAGGTGGGTTGTGGCACAGAGCCAGGAAGTGTGGTTTATTAAATTAGTTATCTATGGTAGGTGGAAATTTTGAAGTTATGAGGCACTTGCATACTTCACAATTTTAGACAGCTTTCTGTGATTCTGTCTGCTTTTAATTTTAGTTTGTGCATTTACAGTGGATACTTTAAAAAGCTGAATGTTCAAAAAATGAACAAAATTAGTTCCTAAAGGCAAAGATAGCTTATTCCATTTTGAAGTTATTTTTTCATCTTTTTGTTGACTTACTTGGCTTTTTAAATGCATTAATGGTTTGAGTTGGTTGACTTTTAAAGAAGCAACCAAATCCTCAACTAACTGTCCATGTTCTGGTGTGGCTACTATTGAGAAAAAGTACTTCTAAGAAACCTCAGTATCCTTAAACATAAGTCAGGGATATTGTTCTGTGAGTAGTAAAACATGTATGGTATCAGATGGTCTTTCATTTATAGCTGAGCATTTTTTCTTAACATGATCATTCAATTTCTGTAGCTTTTAAACACGTGATTTGGTTTTATTCTAAAACAGGCTCCATTAATAGTATCTTTGTTTTCCTCCTATAAACAGATGAAGATGCAAAATTAGATTTGAAGTTTGAATTTCCTTTGGTTTGACAGGAAAAGGGCAGCTATTTGAACTGTTTGGGCTGGGCAGTGTTAATTTCTAGATAAAATTTCAAATACTGATTTTTTTATTGAAAGCATGCCTGTAAAGGGGAACCTGTCTTGTTTCAACTGAAATGAAGATACTTGCTTCAAGAGTGTGCATGTTCACTTTAGTACCTTGAATATTTTTTTTCTCTCCTGTGCTTGGCACTTCCTCAGAGCCTGTATTTATTACTCCTTCAGTCAATTAATAAAGCCTGTGTTGAGCATATGAGAGAGAAATGAGTGCAGGTAGTAGTGAAAGGAGAGGGAAGTTATTTACTTAAGACATCTGTTGCTGTCATGAAGGAAGCATACACTGACCTGTGCTGTGTATGCTAATGTATTTTCCGTGGTATAAATCATGTACTCTGGGCACATGGTCCCATTTTGTGGCACTTCAGTTAGATTTTGACATCCAGATCTTGTTAAATCTCCCATACCTGGTGGAGAACTCTTGACATTTTAGTCTTTTCCATCCTGAAATACAACTTTGCCTTCAGACACGTGATCACTGAGCAAGAATTTGGCATGATTACCAGTACTTGTGGGTACATCACAGTGTTGTTATGCTTTTTTTTTTTAATGGTCGGTGTGACTTTGATAGAAAAAAAAAGGTTCTGACACTTCATATCAGCAGCTTTGAAGACCTGTACAGGGAGGTGGTCATGTGGTACCAAATGAACAGGGCATGAAAGCTTCCAGACATTTAATAGCCACTTCCATGCTGAAGCTGGGAGTAATGTTGCATATGTTGTATAACCTTTTAATCGTAGAATGACCAAGGGAAAAGTCAGTGCTCATCTTTTGTCTGTTGCTTTAAACCAGTTTTGCAGAGCTGCCCTGACTTTCAACTTCAGAGGGTTGTGAAGTAAACACTAGACACAGCTTGGGAAATACTTGATTTTTTCTCAAAGGAGGCTGGAATTAATCATACTGACCTTGTTGAGATCAGGCTTTCTGAGTACTAGGCGAATATGAATTTTCCTCTGTAAAAACTGGGCTGGAAAATACATTTTAAGTCACTTACAGAAGGCTAATTACATTAGTTTATTTGTCTGTTTATTTAATAAACACAGCATTGAAGATGCAAATTCCAATTCTTAAAACCTGGTAAGCCTACTTAACAGTTACATCATTAATTGTCTGTGATATACTTTCAGGTGCTTTCAGGAGAACTGTGGTAGTTAGTGTAATAGGACACCATTTCCATTCGGGAGTTTAAAAAATAAAAAAAGCAACCACATTATGGTAAATAATGCTAGGAGCATTGTATATACTTCTCCTTGTTCTCAGGAGTGATTACTGATTAATGTTGTGTGGATCTTCTCTTTTTAAGGCCATGGTGCTGTGTTGAGTTTACGTTGATCAGACTTTAGGGTCTTCTGAAAGTTGTCTCAGGAGCTGACTGGCACTCCATTCCATTATAAAACTGTTTATTAACTTTATAGGGAAATACCAGCATCAATTATAACAGGAACTGATGATGGAGGTTTTAATAACTAGGAATCTCTATAGACAGCCTTTAACTAAAGATTTGTATTTTAAGTTTATGCAAATCTGTTGATCTAAAATGAAAGAAAATTACTTTTCTTAGAAGTCTTGAAAGACAGACTATCCCTTTGGCAGTGATAGTGTTGCAGTGCCAGGAGAGAGCAGACTTAAGTTTCTAGAGGTATTATGCAGAGTAAGGGGAAATGAATTGAAATGTATTGTTTCCACCCATCACGATTATACATGAGATATATACTGAAGATCACACAGATGAGAAGAAATTAGTTTTGCATGTGCAGAAATACAAAATGTCAGCTGGTAATTTAATTAAAAACCCCAATCCACCATAACGGATGTAGTCACTGTTAAAGCCCTTTTTCAGCAGCAACTGCCCCATGCCGGTTTTCAGTTGTCATAAAATTCTGGCGGAACATCCAGGCACTTTCTTTGTGAGTTATTTGAGGGCATAGAATTGCCAGAGGGCCTCTGGGCCCCGAAGTCTGGTCTCCAGCTGTTGAATGCAGCTATACAGTGCATTTTAAGAAATTCACAAGGTATCTCTGCCCACCACAACACATAACTCAGAATGCCTCCCAGTGCCACCTATTAAACTCTACACATCTGTTCATTTCTGGGACACACAGTATATCTGTATTAGGTTCCAAGTACACAGAAATAGCAGGTTTTTACATTAATTCTTTGTATTTTGATTTATTAGGGTTGGATACTAATCAGTGTTCTCAGAACTTAGTCTCCTCCTATTCCACCTCACAGGTGTCTTAAATCTTTGGATGCTGAAGAGAAGCCAGCTACATATTTTGTTTAAAAGAAGCTGAGACTCTGCCCCGTGATGTGAATGTCTGATTACTGTGTTCAGGGCTGCTGAATTTATTCCGTGAGGAACAAATTAAACTGCAGCATTACAGTTAGTTACTATAAATGAGAGTGCAAAACTAGCAAGGATTTTATTTGATAGCTTTGTTCAGTAGTTGGAAGAGACACTGTAGCTCTTTTAGCAGGTTTGTAACAAAATGGATTCCAGTCCAGTAACACCAGCTGTTCAACAGCTTCCTTTAAAATCAGGAAGGCCAAGAAGGTGCATCCAGAAAATTTGGAAAAACCGAGCATTGAGTTCTCTGCTCTGTTAATGCTATTTACATCCCCATCATCACCACCTGTCCCCCCAGTTGTGGTTTTTTTTTTGTTTTTTCTTTTTACTTCTGGAGAAGTTTTGGAGACTACGTGATGACATAAGTGTTTTGTCTTTAGTTTATTAGATTACACGTGATGAATTAATGTTGTACAACACAGGCTTGTGGGCCTGATTTGGATTTTCTTATGGGCTGCTGGGAAGGTTAGGAAGACAGCTGGATGTACAGATGTCCATGCGGGTGGACTGTGCTGTCAGCCCTGAACAGCTGAATTGCTGTTGCTGCCTGAGCAGATTGTAAGATCAGATTGGTGGTGGGCAGTGGTACACCAGATAATGATCACTAGCTCCCATTGCCAGCAGCTTCAGCCTGACCATCTGCATCAGGTTGTGGTAGGCAGCAGTATTCTGCTCCTCAAGCAGCAAGTGTTGCCTGAAACCCACATTCTGCCTCCTCCAGGGAGAGGTGCAGGGTGGGCTGGGAAGTGCTGGAAGAACTGGGCTTTAGGGTAGGACATTGTGCTGTCTATGGTGGGATTGAATTAATGGGTGCTGGAGGACGTTTATAGAGCTAAGGTATGAGTTTGTGGAAAATTATCTGATAAAATTAATTTCATAATGTTTTTACATGAAGTGACAAGTTCAGTTGATGGATAAAAATGTAATAGGCTTAGGTCAAGTATTTAACCTTTCAACACCTATTCTTGTTCACAAAGTAGAATAAAGCAAAATCAAAGGATCAGCTTTTACCTCACTAAATGACAAGTGCCTGAGGTAACTGTAAATATAGAGTTGTCATTGTCTAGCGGGGTTTGCAGATGAGCTGCTGGCTTGTCTGATCATTTTACTGGTAACATAAACCAAAAATCACATTATTCTTGCCACACTCTGAAGAGTAACAGAACCGGAGCTTGCAAGGCCTGAAAGGACCCCTGTGGTCAGGCAGCCTAACTTCCTGGGCAATGGAGCCATTAGGACACTTCTGAATTAGTTCTTGTTTCATCTGCAACATAAAAAAAGCATTCTGTACAAATGTAAAAATCACCAGTAATGGGAAAATCATTCTTTTCCATGCTGATGACACATATAAATTCATGGAATGATAAATAACAGGAGAAGACAGTGATGTAGATAGGTTGGTAGGCTGAGTTAGGTTAATGGCAGTTCTGAAGTCAGAGTCATCCTGATAAGGAGACATGAGTAACTGCCATGAGCATGTCCTGTGTGAAATGTGGCAACTCTGAACAGAGGGTTGCAGAAGATAATCAGCTCAGTCTGAGTTCTCAATGTAGCATTATGCCAGAAAGGACTAGTGTGATTCCAAATAACGTATTTGTTGCTAGTACAACTGCTAGTGGAATATCCT
>JAVJGJ010020149.1:0-15922 GCA_035590215.1 Microhierax caerulescens
CATACTGAGAGGGGGTTTACAAGAAAAACGGGGACAGACTTTTCCATAGGGGCTGCAGCGATAGGACAAGGGGTAACGGCTTTGAATTCAAAGAGGGTGCACTCAGACTACACTGAAGGGAAAATTTTTTGACAAGGCTGGCGAAACACTGGCAGAGGTTTCCCAGACAGGTGGTAGATGTGCCATCCCTGGAAACATTCAAGGCCAGGTTCGACAGGGCTCTGAGCAACCTGGTGTGGTTAAAGAAGCTCACTGCAGGAGGGCTGGACTAGATGACCTTTAAAGGTCCCTTTGAACCCAAATCATTCGACGATACTCTGTCTTAAAACATACCTAGGATCTTGAAATAAATCCAGCTTTAGCCAGCCCCACAGCACACCCAGCAGAACTCTCATAATGTTTTATATTCATGCATCTGCTGCCGTTTAATTCAGGATACTTAGCACAATGCAGCTTACCTCCCTTGTACACTTGAGTTTTCCCATACGCTTCAAAACCTTCCGAAGGCGGTCTCGCTCAAGCTGCTCATCCAATTCTCCTCCCTCCTTCACAACTGGCTAAAGCACAGCAGAAAGATGAAAGAAAAACACAGGATACTCAGCATTTACAGCTCTTCTCACAGGGAATTCACTAGTCAACACGCTACCGAAGGAAAGCTTCCAAAACAATTACATCTCTGCAACTGAAGATTTTACAAAAGTCTATCTCATACAATGATCATGGTCTGTCTATATCCCAGAACAACTGAATTATCTTTAAAGGCAGTAAACTGCCTGAAAACCACTTTGCAGAGAAGCGTTCTAACGTTTAGATAGCTATCTAGGAACAAAACCTTGCTAAGAAATGGTTCCAAACCACAGCTGCTGGGAAGGACAAAGGTATGTATTTCCCTAATTACTTTTCTCCCCTTCTGCCTGTGGGAAGTACTTACTCATCTCTGTCACGCATCTTCAACATTTCCTGCTCCTGCCATTTCCACTTAGCCAAATAAAGCTAAGCCGACCAACTACCTGTAACGGTTATTCACCTGTGCAAAACTATAGCTCAAGTTCTTGTCTGTTCTCTCTCCGATGGCTACTGTTTATTATTTCCTACACTATCTAATAATAATATTACACTTGGACTGAAGAGAAGTTAGAACTGAGTGACAGACCTATTCCTCTCAGGGTCAGAGCGTGATCCCTGGCCTATTACATTTACTAATACAGCTGTAGGTTCAGAAATCACAGTACTGAGAACCACGTAAAAAAGAACAGTAACCAATTATCTAAACCTTGGTACCCAAACTTCCCAGTGACCTTTTCAAAAGTTCTAATTCTTCACAACTACAACAGGAGACATCGCCCTCTTTAAAGTAATAGCAAAGAGGAAAAGCAGACTGTAGCATCCCTATGTATGTATATCCCTATCTATTCTTGTAGACAAGAACTAAACTGCTGCTTCTGCTTTTTTACCATGGAACTTGTAAAGCACTGAACTCTAGTCTGATCTGGATGTAGAAAAACGGCTTTCTAGCCGAGGACTGAAAACCGCAGCCTAATGAGCAATCATTTTTCTTCTCATTGGGAATGCCGTTTACATGTGACCGTATAACCAGCCTAAACAGAAATTCACCCCCTCTTTCTAAGATGTAGGATGGCCACCATCTCTCGTAACACGCTACTGTTTTTCAGATGTTCAATCTCACAGGAAACGTGGCAGGCAGAGAAGATTGGAGCAGCTACAGCACAGGAAAAAAACCCACCACGCTCTGTTACTGTGTGCGCTGGGCAAGGAACCCCAAACTCTCTTGCCTGCAGGGTTTTCAGATGCACAGCAGTCATGTTACCTGATTGTTATGGTCTGCCATGACATGGTATTTCATCCCTCCTAAAGACTTCAGCTGCTTCCCACAGTGATGACATGTCAACATTTCCTAGAAACAAACAAGGACACGGTGCGTGCAACTGTAAGCTAACCAAAGCAGTGGGAAACGCTTTGGGGGAAAGGAGCAGGAGAGCAGAATATTTGGTTTGTGCCTGGTAACTGCCCGTCGAGAACAGAAGAGATTTTACGGAGCCTAAAATTCAGGGGAACAATAAAATAGCTACACCTCTGTTCGCTACCCCAAACCTCCAGCAAAAGGCTAAGCCAGAAGCACCAAGCGCAGCCTCTTACACGTGTACAAAGGACTCTTGCTTAGAGACGTGATGATGAGATGAAACCGGATCTAAATGCAACACAAAACAGCGCGCAGGCAGCCAGCTGAAGAGGATTAAAGAACACGTTGCTCATCTCTCGTGTTCCTACCTGCCTGCAATTTACCATATGTTTCTTCAGTCCTTCTACAGTCTTCCTCACCACAGCCCGGCATGTTGGGCAGGTAACTCGGCCTTTGTCCTGAATTTCCAAAGACCACCGCTCTTCCATACTACCTGCCAAAACAAAAGGTTTGCAACAGGACTGCAAACACAGCATCTTTGTTTTCCCTTTGACTTGCACAATGACTCCTAGAAGGAAACAGGTCACACGCTACCAAACTCGTGTCCAGCTACACTTCAATAGCTTTAGCTCACTTGCAGCTTTCAGTGTGTCGTGGGACGAGGCACATGTCACTCCTTTTGGGAGATTGTTTACTAAAAACTCATTAATCCTACCATCTCCTTGTGAGGAGCATTCTTCCACTTGCTCAGCAGAGATTTTTCATCCATTCACTTGTAATTTACACAATTACTTCAGCATACAGAGTAAACTCTCCTTCTGGTAAAAGGGTTTTCACAGTAGAAGCAGCCACAGGTGTGACCAAGCACTTTCAGACAAAGTCCACGGTTCGCTTCTACTAACCAAATCTTTAGCACGCCACTTACGTTAGCCAGCGGTCTCGGCAACAGAAGTTAACAGAGCTACACCACAGGGCCAAGATATTCAAGAAACAGCCAGGGAAAAGTACCCTGTGTGGCACAGTCTCAGGTCCTGGCCTGTTTGTGAAAGGCCATACGCCACAAGGGTTATAAATTACTGAAAGGGGTTCTGGGAAGAAAGTGGCTTAGCAGCCATCTGCCCAAAGTCTTATCATCAAAAGATCTAAAGGCTTTCCCCTTGGCCCAGCAGCATCAGGGAGGGGTTGCCCCTTCCCAGGGGGCTGCGGGAAAAGCCTGTGAACCAGACAGTACTGGGCCGAAAACTGGGCTATTTCACAAGTGCTGTGAGCAACACATACCAGGTCACGCCACTTGCTGAGCCAAGGCTAACGTTATTCTCCTAGGATGGACTGCTTGAGTCTCTGCCTGCCAGGTTACCACAAGAGGTGACTTGGCAGCAACTGCTACCGAGTTTCTCCTGCAAACATACTCTGCTGAGTAAAACAGGATGCATATTTTTGCAAGCTGTAGAGTTGAAACTATTTTAACGGGCTTTCGCTCAGTTCAGAAAGCAATTCCGCCTTCACTGTCCCACTGTGCAGGGGCAAAACCATGTGGAATTACGCTGTTAGGCAGTACACAGTCCCCCCAGTCTTGCTCTGCAGTACTGACACAGCGCCAAAAGGACAGCAGCCAGTTCTTCCTTGTCAGCAGAGCAGTGAACAACTAAATGCAGACACCAGAAACACAGCTGTTGCTCAGATTCAAATCCGAGAATGAATCACGTTTATCTTTCAGCTGCCTCGAGGTTTAACCCCAGACGGCAACTAAGTACCACCAAGCCACTTGCTCCCCCCTGGCCCTGCCCAGGGCTGGGGAGGAGAATCGGGAAAAGAGTAAAACTCAAGGGCTGAGATAAGAACAAGTTAATAATTGAAATAAATTAGCATAAAACCTAGAAAAAGCGTAACAACAATTGGAAGGAAAAAGAGGGAGAAGCGGAGAGGAGTAAAATCCAAGGGGAAGGAAGTAAGAAATAACTCTCAACAAACCCCAAACAAGCGATGCACAATACAATCGCTCACCACCCGCTGACGAACGCCCAGCCAGAGCCCGAGCAGCATTCGGCAGGCCCCGGCCAACTCCCCCCAGTTTATGTACCGAGCACGACATTCTACGGTGTGGAATATCCCTTTGGCTAGTTCGGGCCAGCTGTCCTGGCTGTGTCCCTTCCCAATTCCTTGAGCCCCTCCAGCCCTCTGGCTGGCACGGCCTGAGGAACTGAAAAGTCCTTGACTTTGGTATAAACACTACCCAGCAACCACTGAAAACATCAGTGCGTTATCAGCATTGCTCTCACACCAAAGCCAAAACACAGCCCTGTACTAGCTCCTAAGAGGGTAAGTGACTCCATCCCAGCTGAAACCAGGACACGCTGCTTCATAAACAATTCTGAGCAACTGCTGCTTCTTCTTACCTGGGCCATAGGTTTCTGTTTCTTTCCGAACACAGGGGCCTTTTGCTCTGGAGTTCTGTTGCGTTCCAGCTTGCTGTTTTTTTCCTGTTAGAACACAAACAAGAAAGACCAGAAGACTTAATTCTGCAGGCCTTGTTACAAAAAAGCAGAGTCTTTTTGCTAGGATGCTGCTCTTCAGCCTGCTGTCTCAAAGCTACTCATTCAGAAATGTTCGATGCATTTTTTTTTCTTCTTTGAAGGAACGTCAAGATTATGTTCCCTACTCCCTCTCAAAATCCATAGCTACTTACAGCTGCAGGCATTAGCCCCATCCAGACATCTGTAATCTGTATGGTTGTGCATACACACAGCTCAGGGGATGGGAACTCTTCACACTGAAACATCCCCTGTTCACAGCACAGCTGAGCCAATCTAACGACTTGTTGACAATCAAACGGACAGTCCCGTTCCTCTACTCATTCCTATCTTCTTTAGGCTAAACAACTCTTATTGTTTCAGGATTTTCTCATGGGGTTATGCTTTTTGCTCTCTTCTCCCTGGTCTCTTCAGTTGGTCCACACACTTCCTGACATGCAGCGTCCACTGCTGAAACAGCACGCCAAGTGTGACCCTGCATTAGAGCACAAGAATTACTTCACATGCCTGAAAGTCTACATTCCTGCCCAAACACCTCAGCAGGACATCTGCCTTTCCAGGAACAAGTATGACACTCTTGGTCCTTATTCAGCATTCCAGCTGTTATAAATCTCAAACCCTCTTCTGAAGAACCGACACCTACGAGGTTGCTCTTTGTCTTTCAGCTGCGCTAATATTTCTTCCCAACTACAGCGTCTTTAATTTTACATGCTATATTATATTCCATTCTATTTTTCAAACTGCTTCTCTAACGTCAAGACCGCTTTCAATTTTAGCCTTTTCTCCACCGCACTTGCCATTCCTTTTGGCTTTGCGCTGCCTACATATACTTCCTGGTCCTTGGTGACAAAAGCAATGGTTAGAATCAAACCTAGGACAGAGAGACTGTGAACCATCATTCTATACTTGTTTCTGTTTCACAGAAATCACAGCGACTTATGGTTGGAAGGGACCTCCTGAGATCACCTAGTCCAACCCCTGTGTTAAGCAGGGTCAGCTAGGGCAGGCTGCCGAACACGTCCAGTCAAGATTTGAGTACCTCCACTGATGGAGACTCCACAGCCTCTTTGGGCAACCTGTGCCAGGGTTTGACCACCCTCACAGTAAAAAAGTCTGTCCTTGTCTTTGGGTAGAACTTTGTGTGTATTCAGGTGTGCCCGCTGCCTCTTGTCCTGTCAGCGAGCACTACAGAGGAGTCTGGCTCCCTTCTCTTCATTCCCTCCCACCAAACGTTTATACACGCTGATAAGATTCACCCCCCCGAGCCTTCTCCAGACTGAAGAGTCGCAGCTCTCTCAGCCTGTCCTCATAGGGAAGATATTCCAGTCCCTCGATCATCTTTGCAGCCCTGCACCAACCTCTCTCTTTTGTGCCAGGGAGCCCAGAACTCGACATGGTACTCTGGTGCCCAGCAGAAAGGAAGGATCGCTTCCCCTGACCTGCTGGCAATGCTCTTCCTAAGGCAGCCCAGAATGCTGTTGGCTGCCCCTGCCACAAGAGCATGTCTTGCTGGCTCAAGGTCAGCTCACCGTCCTTTGGGACCCCAACGTCCCTGTCTGCAGAGCTGGTTTCCAGGACGTTAGCCCCCAGCATATGCTGGTATGTGGGGTTATTCCTGCCCAGCTGCAGGACTTCACACTTCTCCTTGATGAACCTCAAGAGATTCCCCTCTACTTAATTCTCCGGCCTGTCCAGGTCCCTGTGAACAGCAGTACACCCTTCTCATGTACCACCACTCGTATCACGTGCGTACTCGCTGAGGGTGCACGCTGTCCCGCTGTCCAGGTCAACAGTGAAAATCTTAAACAGTACTGGCCCCAGCATCTACCCCTGACACACAGTGCCTCCAACTCGACTTTGTGCTGCTGACCACAACCCTCCGGGGCTGGATTTTAAGACGGTTTTCAATCCACCGGACTGTTCATCTATCTAACCTGTACTTGGCCAGTTCACCTCTGAGGATGTTGTGCGAAACAGCACCAAAAGCCTTACGAAAGTTGAGGTGTACAACATCCGCGGCTCTCCCCTCATCCACCAAGCTAGTGACCTCATTGTAGAAGCCCGTCAGCTTGACGAAGCAGGATTTGCCCTTGGTGAATCTATGCTGACTACTCCCAATCACCACCTTGTCCTTCGTATGTTTGGAAATGATTTCCAGGACGATTCTCTCCATCACTTTCCCAGGGACTGAGGTGAGACTGGCCGGCCTGTAGTTCCCCAGATCTTCCTTCTTTCTGTTCTTGAAGACAGGAGTGATATTTGCTCTCTTCCAGTCTTCAGGAACCTCTCCCAGGTGCCATGACCTTTCAAAGATAATCAAGAGTGGCCTCACAATGACATCAGCCAGCACTCTCAGCACTCAGTACAACTCGTCAGGCCCCATGTAACTTAGAATCATACAATCACAGACTCATTTTGGTTGGAAAAGACCTGTCTGATGCATCGAGTCCAACCGTTAACCCAGCACTGCCAAGCCCACCGCTAAACCACGTCCCCAAGTGCCACATCTACACGTCTTTTAAATCCACCCAGCGGTGGGGACTCCCCCACCTCCCTGGGCAGCCTGTTCGATACCTGACCACCCGTTCGGTGAGGAAACTTTTCCCAATACCCAAGCTAAACCTGCCCTAGCGCAACTTGAGGCCTCTTCCTCTTGCCCTGTCACTTGTTACGTGGGCGAAGAGACCGATCCCCGCTGGCTACACCTCCTCTCAGGTAGTTGCAGTCAGCAGTAAGGTGTCATGTGTGTCCCCCGCCCCCGAGTCTCCTCCTCTCCAGACTAAGCACCCGCAGCGGCTCCCCATCAGACTGGTGCTCCAGACCCTTCCCCAGCCCCCTGCCCGGCTCTGGACATGCTCCGGCACCTCAGTGTCTGTCTGGGAGCGAGGGGCTCGAAACCAAACCCAGGATGTGAGGTGCGGCCTCGCCAGTGCTGGGCACGGGGTGACAATCATGTCCCTAGTCCTGCTGGCCACACTGTTTCAGGCACAAGCCAGGATGCCCTTGGCCCCCTGGGCCTGCTGCCAGCTCACAATCAGCCGGCTGTCGACCAACACCCCAGGGCCCTTCGCACCGGGCAGCTTCCCAGCCACTGTCCCCCAAGCCTGTAGCGCTGAGTGGGGCTGTTGTGACCCAAGGGCAGGACCCGGCACTGAGCTGTGTCCAGCCTCATACCGTTGGCCTCGGCCCATCGGGCCAGGTCCCTCTGTAGAGCCCTTGAGCAGATCTACACCCCCACCCCACCTGGCATTGTCTGCAAACTGACTGAGGCTGCACCAGGGCCCCGCATCCAGGTCCCTGACAAAGATACTCAACAGGACCGGCCCCAGCACCGAGCCCCGGGGAACACCACGTGTGACGGGCCACCGGCGGGATGTGACCCCATTGACCACCACTCCTTGGGCTCGGCCACACGGACAGTTTTTTACCCACTGAACAGGACACCTGTCCAAACCATGAGCAGCCACCTTCTCCAGGAGAATGCTGTGGGAACCCTTGTCAAAGGCTTTACTGAAGTCTGGGCAGATGACACCCACAGCCTTTCCCTGTCCGCTAAAGCGGCTCACCTTGTCACAGATGGAGATTGGGCTAGGCTGGCCGAGCAGGACCTGCCTTTCATAAACCCACGCTGACTGGGCCCGATCACCTGGTTGTCCTGCACGTGCCGCGTGATGGCACTCAAGATGATATGCTCCATGACCTTCCCCGGCACCCAAGGTCAGACTGACCGGCCTGTAGTTCCCAGGATCCTTCTTCCGGCCCTTCTTCTACGTAAGCATCATATTTGCTAACTTCCAGTCAGCTGGGACCTCCCTGGTTAGCCACGACGGCTGGTAAATAATTAGGTATGTCCCGTTTGTTTAAGCACTCTAACCTCACCCTCCAGCACTGAGTGTAGCATAAGGCTCCCTTGCTCAAGACCTTCCCGCTGGTCTTGGGCACCCGGCATTCCTGAAGGATTCCTGTAACTGATGAAGACTGAGGCACAGGAAGCCCCGAGTACCTCAGCCTTTTCAACATCATTTGTCACCGGTTCCCCTGCCCTCTTCAGCAATGCACTCATGCTTTCCCTGGCCTTCCATCTGCTGTTCACATACTTGTAGAATCCTTTCTTGTCCAGATGCAACCCCAGGTTGCTCTTGGCTTCCTTAACCTCATCCTTGCAAGGCTGAACGGCAGATGTATACTTCTCCCGTGTCACCTGCTCCTGCTTTCACCTTTCACAAAAGGTACACTTCCTTTTGCACCTCACCACTGATTATCAATCCTCTGAAGGCAAGAAAGACCTATGATGTCAAGCTTTTCCCCTCCCCCTCTGTCTCTGCTCCTCAACAAACCCGTACTGCTGTTATCATCTACTCATTCATCTCCACAAGTTTACAAGTAAGTTGTCTGATTATTTAGTCCAGAATCTCCGGGGAAACCGAAATGAAGCAGATTAGCCTGCACTTCCCCTGCTTCCTTTCCTCCCTCCCTTTGTTGGACTTCAAAGAGACTGAAATTACAACAATCGTCTCCCACTGTAAAACCAAAACTAGCCAACTGGCTCCTGTACCAACACACCTAGAATCAGAAATAAGAGTTGGAAGACAGCAGAGGATAGCATTTGGGCAGGGAGGAAATCTGAAGCGCCTGGAGGCTTGCAACTAGGAATTACAAGTTATTTGTATTACCCGAAATCTTCTGCTTCTTCTTGGGAGAGTCCTGAAGATCTTCGCCTTCCCCTTGCTCAGACTTCCTCTTGCCTTTCAATAGTACTTCTGCTAACAAGTAAAAACAGAAACGGGTCACTTTCATCATTCACTCTGGGTAACAGCTTTGAGCCTGCTGCTGCCTCAGCTTATCCCCTATTCAATACTCTATAAAAAAGTGTGGGGAAAAAGGTAGATTTTGTGAGGCACCTGGACACCAGCGAGCTAGAGACAGCCTTTGGACTCAGTAACATCTAGGTACTCCACAGCCTGAGGTCCTCTGACACAGCAAAGATGCAAGAAACAGTGCCACAGCACGGCCTGGGAAAATAATACTCCTCGGGAAGCAAGCCAGAAGGTGCTAGGTTATGTCATAAAAAGCTCAGCTGCGCGTACACACAAAGTAGCATAGAGAAACAAGAGCAGGTGGGGAGCCCCCAGTGACATCCTGCCTCCCTCACTCTTTCCAGGCCTATCAAAGGCTTATCTCCACAACCACAGACAAGTACAGAAGCACGACGGCAGGCAGGGCAACACAAATGATGGTCTCAAAGAAACAGACACCTTCTTTCCAGGTCTGTCCCAGGAGTCCTACCAGGATGAGTCTCCGGGAATCACCCTCTGCAGCACCCTTTGGGAGGGGGAAGGGAGGGAGCAGCGAGAAGGGAGAGTGTGGCGTTAACGCCTACAGTTAGGTGACACACAGGATGCCAGCAAAGAACAAGTCAGGATGACACAAGACTGGGATGTTCAGGAGTGAGATCAGAGGAAGGGAAAGGGTGAGAATTAGCTGATTTGGGGAGGTTCAAGTACGGGAAAGTAGAGGTGTAAGAGGATAAAAAGGGCCACTTGCTCGTACAGGTGGTTGGTCTGTACACAAGCCTGCTCATGCCCGACACCAAACCAGAGGGACATGGGGACAGCAGTGTCTGAGCATGTCAGCCTGTCTGTAGGGAGGTCTACGCCAGCGACTGCCGTGGCTCTGCAGGCCTCAGGGGCCAGTATGTCCACGTACCAGCAACGGAGTAGGCAGGGATCCAAAGGCCAGCTACAGGAGAGATCCACATTGCACTTGTGTGTGCACACACAAACATACACATACCTATATACAAGCACTTCTTTTATATATACTTTTTATATATGCTTCTCTTCTCTCACCAACACATCTTCATCCTAATCAGCCAGACAGGCAAACAGGATGGAGGCTGTTGGTGCTGTCTGTGCGAGTGCTGAGCGCGCCTCTCCGTGCTGGTCCGTCTGGCTGGCCGTGTGTACAGGTGGCAGCCCTGTGTTTGTACCTACAGGAATACACGCTTTGCCTCCTTACTGGTTGGACCTGGCGGTGTGGGGCTGCAGCAGCCTTGGTTCTATCAAGGCACCAGATTCGGCTCTCCCCACAACAGGATGGGATACAGATCCTGACTTAGAGGCGCAAAGGAAATACATTAAAGAGCAGCAAAGATTTGGCTCTCCGCCACACCAGAAGGTTGGAAAACAGCTGCCAGGCTGGGAAATCTGAGCACAGGACCAAAAGCACTCAGAATCCGAAAATCGTAAGTGACAAAAGTGAGAAAAGAAATGAAAGCATCCTTAATTAAAAAAAACAACTACCAACCACAAAATCCATGCCTAATCCAGAATACTGCTGAATGAACCCTTTTCTACATCTTTAGCGTTGGTCGTTCGGGTTTTGAAGCTCTCAAAGCACATTCCTGATACGACTGGCAGAACCCTCATAAACACCTCTTCTACAGATCAAACGGAGTTCAGTCACAGAGTCATTCATTCCAAGAGACAAGTCACTCAAAAGGAACTCTGTAACCTCAGAGAATTTTACCTATATTTCTGCAGTGGAGGAAATCTATTTCTCCTGATGCATGAGTGGCATCACCAAGCTGGGAATCTGTGGCGTGTCTTTCAGAAGTCATCTAAGCTCTCGTCAAAGAACCACAGAGAAAAACAGGTTTGCATTGAGCCAAGAACCACGAGTACCTTTATCTTCTGAAGATTTGTTAATGCTGGTTTTTATTCCTCTCGTTTCCAACCAGTAAGCAGGCCTGCGAACGGCCCGCTTGCTTCTGGACTCTGCACTTCCGTTCACTCGACCCTGTGGTGAGGCGGAAGACACGCTGCTGACTGTCTCGTTGTAGTTACTGCTCAGTCCTACGACAGTAGTTTCCACTTCCTCAAAGGGCTTTGACCTGGAAAACAACAACTCGAAATCCTGTGTACAGGTACGCATACATACATGCACAACCACAATAAGCAGACAGACAACACCCCTCGCATCTTCCCAAGGACTCTAAAAATTCATCTCGCACTTCCCTGAATCGCCTCAATTTCCTGAACTGAAAAGTGCCATCCTAAATGTTATCTTTCAGGACACCTTTCAGAGAATGACATTAAAAAGCTTTTGAGAGGAACAGAAAAAATAAACCAAACCGTCCTGCCTCAAACCTTCAACTTCAGAAGCAGGCACAAGTTAAACCCCATTTAAAAACACACATTTGTCCTTCAGCAACCCAAGGAGAATATAGGACTTCTTCTGCAGCCCAGCATTACAAAAGAGACCTTTTCCATCCCACAAAGGGCAAGATCTCCTTCAGTGCCTCTTCTCAGAGCCAGAGCTGACACTACACAATTAAAAGACTTAACGCTAGTAAGAATTTGAACCAGCAAGGGCTTTCAGCAATGGAGACAGCCTTACAGGAGATCCTACAAATCGCACTACATGAAGATGAATTTAGATAGACAAGCCAGCAGCCCCGATTTTTCTTCCTCGAGATCACAGGGAACTTGGCTTCGCTAGTCTCAAATATTTCTCACAGCCCTGAAATGCCTGGACATTTACGCTACCGTAACACGACAGCAAAATGATTAGGCGTCAAAGCAACACAGAGTATCTGTTCTCTGGGCAAGTACCATTAACGTGTGAGAGGAGAGAACAGAAAACAGAAACACTTGCCAGCGTATCCAACTGCTGCCACAATTCACAAACTGAAATAAGTAGATCGCTTGAACGATGACCGCAATGGGCGTCCCAGCAATACTCTCCCACGTGCCGAGTTGCGGAATTCACAGGTTTTAACGCATCCGTACTAAAATCAGTAGGTGGGAGGTGTTGGCGGTACCAGGTCAGATCAGTATAGACTATCTTCTAGGTGGTACCACAGAGAATTCCTCTCCCCGTCCTTCTAAGTAAAGCCTTTCACAGTTGCAATCACGCTCAAAATACATAGATTTTGGAATACTACTTGGTCTCAAACGTAAAATATTTATCTTCCCAGTGCTAAAACCCTTTTGAAAACAATCAAGGAAAGCTCATGCAGCTTGGTGAAATGTCAGAAAAGCACTTTTCCTACAAACCAGTGAGCAAAGTCAGTTGAGATGCTCATCACACAAACCAAAATCATCGCAGCCTATAAAAATCAGACTATCGTGCAGAGACCAGATATGGTTCTCCAAGAGGAATCCCTCAGCTTATTTCTTGCCCTCCCATCAAACCAGGCAAGAAACATTCACATACCTTTTGTTTCCCAGAGACCTCTTGACCTTCTGTTGCCTGCGATGTCCAGGCCTGCTGTCCTAACAAAGTAAGAACAATTTACATTAGTGGCATAATTTTTCTTCTTTTTGCACATTTCACCGTTTCAGTTAAATGGAGTCACCTGCACTCTGAGGACGTCCATACCATCCTTTGAGAAGAAAACCACAACCTTCCGCAACCACGTTGTCTTCCGCAACCAGGAAGTGTTTAACCTGTTCAACTCGCAGCTGAATTATGACTGGCAGCAAAAGAGGGATGCGCCTCGCTACGCCCCCACACAAAAGCCCATCCTTCCCCTTGCAATGGGGCACGAGGGAGTGTTCTTTGTCTCCAATGCATTCAGTGGTACCTGCTTTCTACCCAGACTTGATCACGCTGTGGGAAAATCACCTTGAGGAGGGCAATTAATGAAAACGGGGTCCTGACAGAAGCGCTGTATTCCACAAAGCTTGTTTAGGGTAAAATACAGCTGTCGCTTTCAGGATGACTGGCATGCACGGAATCTACATCACCACAGCTCCCCAAGCAACACACCCTGCCAGGCTCCGTTGTGCTCCCCGCAGGAACAGCAACTTGATGACACCACACAGTTGACAAGCTGCATACCAGTTGTTGCATGAAGAACCCATGAGATGTCCGTGGCTCAGTCAACCACTGTGGCAAAATGACTTTCTTCAGATGAAATAATCTCATTGTAATCCTAACGCACACCTCCATCTCAAAGTTACCGGCATCCAAGGTACTGCTACACCTCAACTGGGCACCCGATACCAGTCAGTAACAACAAAGCCTATGCCTGGAGTCGCTCAAGCTCCACCTAAATATGACAGAAAAGGACTAGTCCTGGACTGAAATCAGTCCAGATGGGGAGGACGGCTGTTTAAACTCCCGGATTACACGACTCTGATTCAGTGTTCACAGAGCTAGGTCAATCAGACTCACTCTAAAGTTGTTACAAATGAAGGGACTTCTAACCAAGGCAGTCAGCCTTGGGGAGGAAGAGAAACAGAACAGACAGTGCAAAGAACACCGTCACCTAAGTTATGCAGAAGGAAGCCTTCACATGGGGGAAGTACTCGCTAGGAGAGAAAACAGGGCCCTAAGGTGTTGCAGTCCACTGACACCAACAGAAAATGAGCTGAAAATAAGATAAAGCTAACTGTGGTAGTGGGAGATCACCGCCTCCAACTCAAATAGCCCCCCCAAATCAGGGCAAAACCCCGCCTGAGGAGCCCACGCACTTAGTAGACAGTTTCAGCAGTGCTATCTCAGGATGCGTATTAATTTGCATTAGAAGCGAGAAGCTTGTAACCAATCCTGCGTACGACATATGAATATGCAGTATACTATGAAGTATAACAGGTGGGCAGATGAGGGGAGAAGTTAGGGAAGACTTCATCGTAACTTCTGGGATCCGTCAACAGGCTGAACCTGTCTTCTCCCCCACGCGGACACCTATGATAAGACAAAGTAAGAACTTGATCTTATGCGAGCTAAATAACTAACTCACGCCAGCTGCTATTAGTGATTACAGTTTGGTTGTATATCACTCCAAGCTTGCTTTTGCAGACAGCCTCTTATCACCAGCAATCACAAACCTCAACTGCTCACCATTTTATATTAATAAAGAGTGTTACTTGTAAGCTGTTAGCACTCGTAAGCTGTTCGCATAAGCATTTGTGGACGCTAGCAGTCACTGGCAGCGGGTAACATATTCGAATAAAGTGGGCAGACCCGCCAAGGGGTCCCCCCGGCTGAACAAGTCACTCGAATCGCCCTCCGATCCAGCGGGACTGTTTGCTGAAGGGTCCCTGTAACGGGATGCTGCCAGACTGGTCAGGCACAAGGGTCTCGGTTTTCCTGGGGTGCTGACCTAACACTGGGGTCAAGTAAAATCTCCCCCCATGCCCCCACGCTTCACGTGACACACAGTATGACAAATGGTTTAGATCCCAACTGACCAGCTTTTACATGGCACAAAAATCAATGCCCAGCAGAAGTATATGAAATACCAAAAACGTAACCTAGGAACGGAGAGTTATTTTGCCACATACAGGAACTGCATAAGAAACTGTGTGTGTGTGTGTGTGCAGCAGGGAGAACACGGATATATTACCCGTCGTTTTTATAGAAAAATGTAATGCACATTATCAACTGGACCATGCTGTGAAGTTAGTTGTTAGAAACAAATGCTACATGTTTTCTGGGGAAAACAGCACAGGGGGATATGACAGAATTGGAAGAAATCGTAAAAGTGCGATGACTCGTCAGGAGGAGATGCTGAGAAACTGCGGGTGCTGGAGCAGAACTAGGGAACGGGCAGCTTCCAGGCAAACGAAACTCACCACTACAAAACAAAGGCACTGGGAAAAAATTAACTTGGATCTGTCTTTTACACTCTCGCCATCTAATCTGTGCACAGGAACAAGGAGCAGTTCACTCTTCCCAGGACCGCAGTCAGTGAGAGACAGCCCAGCCACCAGGTAAGAAGCTCAGCAGCCGGCAGGGACATCAACTAGGTGAAGCCTTAAACTGTGACTACAGAGCGTCAGACTGTCCTTGGGTCTCCAGCCCCGGAGTCTCTGCTCACGGGAGGCTCCGGGGAGGAGCAGGAGAGAACGTCACAACTGCTCAATCAACGGCTTCACGGTCCTGTTTGGTCTTCTCTGGAAGGAAAGGCCATCGCATCTTTGCGCCTGTATTACTTCGAGACAGTTTATGCGCAGCCAAGAGCGGCGGCTGGGAAGCCCCTACATGGGAACCACGGAGGAACCTCGCCGAGGAGCAGCGACCACAAACCGGGCCTGCGGAGGTGGGAGGAGAGAAACGAGCACAGGGGCAGGCGCAGCCCGCTGCCCTGAGCCGGCCTCGCCTGCCACCAGCGGGACCAGGACCGGGTGGCTGACAGACACGGCACGTGCTTTAAGGTGGCTCTACGGGGATTTTCTTTCTAGGAGTAAAAAACTTCGCACAGAAGCAGAGACCAGTCTGAAACGCGTCGCTCCCAGTTAAGGAGCGGCAGTAGAACAGGGAGCGCAGGGATGACCCGCCTCGCCGCCCCCTCGGGACGCTGACAGCCGCAGTCACCGAGGGGCCCCCAGAGCCACCGCTGCCGAGGCCCGAGGGGCTCCCCCCGCACGGCGCGCTGCCCACGCAGAACGCAGCGGCCCGACGCGCACGGGCAGCGCAGCGCCAAGCGCCCCGCCGGGACGGGACGAGGCCCGGAGATCGG
>JAVJGJ010020150.1:0-15889 GCA_035590215.1 Microhierax caerulescens
GGGCTCTGCGGGTCCGCCTGGCAACCGGTGAGTCATCGGCGAGAAGCGCTCTGGTTGGCTGGGAATTGTTCAGCGCGTTCTCTGATTGGCTGGAATTGTGAAAGGCGCTGCGCCCGGCGGGTGTCCCTGGGAGCTGCGGAGTCCGGGCCGGAGCCTTTCCCTATTTCTTTCTCTCCCTCTGGGACCATTTTCTGATATCTTTTTCTCCCTGTGAGCACTTTTTCCTATTTCTTTCTGTCCCTCTGATGCCTCTTCCAAATTTCTTTCTCTCCTTTCTCCTCCACATTTCTTGTTCAGTTCAATCCAGGTTCGAGCAGATCCACAGGTTTCGATCCCTCGGTCTTATTTGCACCTTCACTGCGGCAGAGGCGTCTCTCAGCATGGGATCGTAACCCTTGGGCAGGGTCCCTTCCCAGCCCAATTGTTCCAGGATATTTTCGGGGACTCGTTTCCCTTCTTCCCTCTCCTTCCAGCTGGGAATGTGCTGGGAAATGTGCAGCAAAGCCACCTTTGCAGTGTGCTCTAGGAGCCACAGAGCTGCTGGACCTTGTCCCCTGGCCCTGCACAGCTCCTTGGGAGGCACGGCAGGAGCAGCACCCTGGCAGCCTCGGGAATGCCCCTCTGGGATCCACGGCACACACTCCCAGGGGCTGGAATTCCAGTTCCCAGCCAGGAAAAGATGTTCCTGCCCTTGACGGCAAAGCTCTTATGAAAGAGCCAAAAGCCAAGTGGAGCAAGATCCTACAGTGACATTTCACTGCCAGCTTTCATCACTTCACCCATGGATGCTGTACCCCGGGGATTGGGAATTAAATCAGGGCAGGGTCTTTGGTGGGAGCTGCCCTGGGTCAAGGCAGACACTGAGAGAGAAACAGAGCAGGCAAAGAGAGGCAGGAGAGAAAGGAGGACACAAACACAATCAGCGGAGAAGGTGGCACTCTGAAAACAGAACTGCAATTGACTGGAAATGAATGGGACAGAAATAAATAATTTTGTAACATTATTTCCTATCAAAACCCATTTTCTTCCCTTTCTAACAAACCTCTTCCCGGTGTCATTCCGCAGGGCTGTCAGTAAGTTCTTCTCTCTGAGTGGATGTTCCAGGCTGCAGCCACAAGAAAACAGGGAATGGGGATTTTCCTGCTCCTGGGGAGTTTGACATCCTCAGCTGAGGAGAGGAGGAGGCACCAGCAAAACAGGGCAGCTGGGCTTCACCCTTCCACAGGAAAGGGGTGGTGGTGGGGGGGGGGATTTCCCATCTTTTCTGCAGCTACCCCCACAGGGATGTGAGTGCTGATCCCAGAGCCCCAAGGGTCACAGTCAGGGCTGCCCTCAGGGAATGCTGGCCTGGTATTGAGGGGCAGCGTGGGAGCACCTGGATCTTGGAGCACCCAGCTGCCCCTCATGTTTGGAGGTGCCTGAGGAGGGCTGGGACGATGCCAGGGACATCCTGCAGTGACATCCCCCCTGTCCCACTGTGCCTGTGCTCAGTCCCAAACCTGACCCTGATCCTGGTCTCAATCTCACTCCATGTTTAGACACACTCACAGTTCTGTATTTAATCCCATCCCAGTGCCAGACTCATCTAGCCCCAGACCCAATCCCAACCCCAGCCCTAAAGCCAATCCCATGTCTAGCCTTAACCCAAATCCCAGCTCGAATCCAAATCTCAGCCCCAACTCCAACCCCAGCCCCAATCCCAGCCCCTTCCTAAATCCTCAGCCCCAAACCAAATCCCAGGCTCAGCCCTTCTGGGGCTTTGGGGGTGTCTCTGTCCCTCTGACCCCGATGATGTTTGGGTGGGGTCACACCAGGGCTGGGAGGGACAGAGACTGCCCCGAGCACCCCCTGGCACAGGGATGAGAGGGAGGAGACCCCCCAGGCATTCCCTGGGGTGAGAATGATGGAGACCCCCTGGGGAATGGCCTGGGATGACAGAAACAGGGATAACCCCTTCAGCCCCTCCCAAGCATCCCCCAGGGTGAGAGGCACGGAGACCCCTGGAGCATCCCCTGGGCACTGGACAAAGTAAACTCTGCAGAAATCAAATTTAACTCTGAATAAAATATGCTGATGAATGATTTTTCCCACAAGTCACTTGTGATGGGAATGCAAACAAATCTCAAACATGAATAAACCAACAATAGAAGCAATTCTGTGGCAATTCCAAGTTCCATTGGTTCCTGCACAGCTCCAGCTCAGCTACTGGCAGGTTCCAATAAAAGAAAAGTGGAAATTTGGCCCAATAGAGATTATTTACCATCTGGGGATGGTAAAGAGACGTGTGGTCAGAGGCAGTCACAGCCATTCCATGGTGACATCCCACGGGACCTTGGGCTGCAAAGAGCTGGGATGTCCCAGACACTCACAGGGGTTCCTGTCATGGGCACAGTGGGAGCTTCAGGCAAAAGCTTTATTTCCTAACTGGAGAAACTCCTGCTGAGTCATGAGGTGGAGAAATGACACCAAACAGCCACCATGGATCCTCACACCCCTGCAGGGCCCTTAGACTTCTAAAATTCCTTCTAAGAGAGGAGACTGGCATCAACTGGATCCAATCCCAGCCCCAGACTTTGTCAACGGTATAAAAGATTAGACAGGTGGAAATGAACTTAAATGCAATTTGTCCCACAGGATTAATGATTGAATACCCGGTATATTTATAGAAATACAGCTCTGATTGATTCTGATCAAGATTAGTCACAAAGACTTTAACCAGTATTATTTACTCCACAGTACGGGTGATATTCCAATTATTAGAATATTTTGCTCTAGGGAGCACTTTTGAAATAAACAGGGCCTTGCTGGAGTTGTTGGAGCCCACTGCAGGCAGAGCCTCCTGCTCCAGCAGGAACTGCCTTTCCTGGGCCATGAGCAGGGCAGGTCCCGCTGCAGGAAAAGCCCCAGGCCAGCCCCAGCACAGGGAAGGCCTCGGGCACAAGGGCAGAGTGCCGTGCTGGGAGCTGTGCCAGGGAGAGCCTGAGGCTCCAAAGGCACCTTGGCAGCAGCAGCTGCTTGCAGGGCATGGCCAGAAGCCTCCCTGGGCAGCCCGGCCTGGGGGCCACCACTGCAGAGCTGCTGCCTCAGGGCTCATTTCTGGCTGGGCTCTGAAAAGCCCCTTGTGCTCCAGGAGCCTGACTGGGAAGCCATTGGCCCCAGCACCCTGGGGACAAGATATCAATGACAAAACTCTTCATGGCAGCAGAGACAAGGCAGGGGCAGAGGAAAGGGGAGAGCCAGGCCCAGGGACAGGGCTGCCATGGTGATGGCTGTGAGGTCACTGCCCCTGCAGCAGCCTGGCTGGCCCTCAGCAGACATTCTGGCCTGAAGTGTTGTGAGGGCACCCAGCACATCAGAGAACCCACAGTACCGGAATTCTTTCCTTGGGGAGGGGATGGAGTATCACAGGGTCAGGTTGCACAAAGCTCCTGCTCTTGGAGCATTCCTGAGATGGGGCATCCACTTCTCTGGAAAAACAGTTGCAGTTTTGTGCAACTATCATAATTGTTAAATATTTCCTCCTTCTAACAAATGTAAATCCACCCTCCTTCAGTTTAGAGATATTGATCTTTGTTCTGTCACGGCAAGATTTGGGAGAAAATAAATTTAACCACAATTTTTCCATTTTCACAGACCTTGGAAAGGAACCAAAAATCTCCCAAGATGGGAGGCTATGCTGTCTTTTGGTCTCTGCCCTTTCCCCAGAACTTTCTTCACTCCTCCTTTCATGAAATGCCAGTTTTCCCCCAAGCCTTACTTCCCTCTAGAAGCTTCCCTGTCAGTTTTGTATTTCTTCGAACTCCATTAGTTCACTGAAAATGTTTTTTTCCTTTGGGATTCTTCATTGGTTGACATATTGTATGCCTGCCTTGTATTTTATCTCTAGTTCTTCTGATTAGTTAAATATTGTATCCTCCCCTGAGCCCTACCCTTGTTTATGAACTTTGTCTGCCCCAAGTTCGGCATCCTGTGACGCTGAAGAGAGGAAGTTTTACCATCAAATAAAGTTACCCCAGGAACCGTGCTGCTCTTTTGTTTATGCTGTGCTGTCACTAGAAGCTGGGATTCAATGGGGCTCAAAGCCTGGGTTTGTCACCCTCCCTGTCACCATCTAGCTGGGACGAGCAACAATAGACTGTAATGGTTTCTTCCAGATCCTGTAGTGTTTGCAATTTATTATTTTAATTTGTGGATTATCACTGAGGTATAGCCTTCTGACTAGTGCCATTGCCGTCTGAGAGAAAAACACAATCCAGGATATTTTTATTGAACAAGATCTGAACAGCAATCAGGTCCATTGTTAATGAGTCCCACTATCAGAGTGGTCATGCAGGGTATTCAATGCATTTCCTTGTAAAGCCACTACATCTCTAAACCAAAAAGAAACTATACTAAAATAATCATGTGACTGAGAACTTCTCAAAGCAACACTAAATACAGCTTTTCAAAGTATAAAGCCTGCAAGAGATTTTACAATGAGCTACAGTATTAAGAATGATGCTGATTAACAATAATTAATATCTAAAGCCAATTTACAGAAAATTATTATTAATCCTCATAATAACAGTCATTAGGTCAGTGATTAACATTACTTCATTACAGTCCACATATTCAACATTCTTTTTGCAGTAATTCCCTGGAGAGAAATAGCAAGGCTGTTTCTCCATCTGATTAAACACTGTAGAACATGTAAAATCACCTTTCTCATCCAGATGACTTGAGACAGATAGATTTTGGCCAGCTACACAGAGAGTCTGAATAACTCCAGCCAGACAGTCTTCCTAGACTAGCAGAAGTCGATGTGATGGACTGTCTCAACTCCTCTGACATTGACACCCGCTGCCTCCAGAAAGACACCTTCAGTGGTCTGCCCATGTCCCCTCCCGAACTTCTTCCAAGATATTCTGGCAGAGAGACACTCCCTTACTGAGTCCTATCCATAGGGGAAGCATGCAGGGCAAAAATGGGTGCACATATCTTTTGGTCTGGAGCACTGCATATCAGTTGACCATGCTGTGCTTTCAGTAACTACCTTTTTTAATACAGTGCTTTGTATTTTTTTTTCTATTTCTGAATGACTGCCAACATAACTGATGGAAAGTTATACAGAAAGGTTAAAGATTCTAAATGTAAACAATTGCCGAACACAGCAAATAAGACAATTCTTCTAAAGGCATTCAAACCTTGACCTCCCAGCTTCTCAGAGCTCATTGAAGGACACCAGCGCCATGGCACAAACATGCTCAGTCAAAGCCTCTGGTGCTCTGTGTATCCTTCTGCTGAGTCATTATGAAATCTGTTCTTAGTTTTTCTTCGCCCTTTTCAAAGTGCTTCAAAAAATCAATTTTCAAGCTACTATGCCACAGTAGGGGGATGACAGCCAGAAAACTCATAAATGAAAGCTGTAATATAGGAACAGATAAGTACATACACGTGTTTAAACATATATCCTTTACATATATATTGATCATTAACACAAAAGGACACATATGTATATTTGCTTGTTTCTGTTCATTGAAATAATAACTGATACCTTATAATCTGTAATTCATTTACAGGAATTTCCTATAGTAGTTCTGTTTGTCTATTTTGATAATGATTTGTTCTACAGGCATATCAAAAAATCTTTGGCTGTTTCCCACACATTTAAAGGCTGATTTGAATGGATGACATACCTCTTGGGGTTTTGTGCTGCAAGAAGTGCTGGGCTACTCTTTGGAAATGTTGGAGGGGTGAGACTGGTGACTACCCAAGGATTTTATGATGCTTTGACTGTTTGGTGTGGACAGTAATTAACCATCAACAAAAACCTCTGAGTGCATCATAGACGCTTAGAAACAAGGACAACCCTTTGTGTCATTTCCAAATAAAATTGACTCTTATCTGAGTCTCTGATTGAACTGCTCTCCCTCAGGAAGACCTTATATTGCAACATCAATGTTTAGGCACAGACTTGCCTCAGGATGATCTCTTTGAAGTCACCAAGTTGTGGCTTGCAAGGAGGTTTGGCAGTAACATACAGTCCAGACAAGAGGGGGCTGGCAGCACTGGGAAGTACCATGAGATGGATGGATGGATGGATGGATGGATGGATGGATGGATGGATGGATGGATGGATGGATGGAGGATGGATGGATGGATGGATGTTGAGGAAGATGAAATGGGAAAATCATATAAATATGATTGCCTGGCAAAAGATTTTGAGAATATGGAAACCATAAGCGAGATTGAAATGAAAATAAGCTTTGAGATACTTTCGTTGCTAAACAACTGGAAAACAATAGTATGGCTCCCTGAAGATAATCCCCTTTTGATGAAATAATACCCTCTGCCTGCAGACAAGTCCAAGGGTCAGACCCCTACTAGCTTAGCAGAAGGAGTCCAAACAGTAGTTTTTATGGTTTAAAATGTAACACACTATGGTAATGATTCTTATAGGCTATATGTAAATACTATAGGATTTGTATCTTGTATTAGATTGGTTAGTGAGAATTAGAATATTCAACACAGAAGAAGATTTATTGTATTGTAACGGGAACCTTGCTCTCTGATCCTCTCTTTTACTCTCTCATTCTCTCTTTACCATGCTCTTGCCTTCTTTCTCTTTACCACTCTCTTTACTTCTCTCGGGCCTGCTCCGAGCTGCTGCTGGCAGCTCCAACCAAGGCCCCTGCACCCACCCCCTTTGCAATAAACTACAAGTTCCACGACCTGGCTTCAGAGGTCTCTCGTCTCCATCCATCCTGACTGTCCTACTCCCTGCCACTCCTACGGATGGATGGATGGATGGATGGATGGATGGATGGATGGATGGATGGATGGATGGATGGATGGATGGATGGATGGATGGAAGGGATGGCTCCTCCTGCTCTGCTTCAATCCTCTCTCCTCCTTGCCATCCTATGTTTGTGTGCATTTGCTCTCTTCGCCCCACAGCACACTGCCTGTGCCTACCATCTCTGCCTCTGAAAGGATCCATGGTGAGGCAGCAGCAAGAAAACTGCTGCAGGAGCTATGCAGAATTGTATTGCTCCTTTTTTCTCTGTTAGTTGCACCCTTGCCAAACATGCCTGTTGTGATGCCACTCAAAGAGGCTGTGGGAAGAGGAGGGGCAGAAGCAGGGTGAGCAGAAGGCACAGCACAGCATGTACCTGGCAGGGAGGTGAATGAACAGCCCCTAAATATTGAGTAAGTGCAGTGACGGGGATTGTATGAAGGAAAGCAAACAGCAAACGTGCTAGAGCTGAGAGATTTCTTTGAAAAGCTGAATGTCCAGCTGCCTTACCAGTCCTTGACTGTCAGCACCTGTGGCTACCAGGAAAAGAACTGAAGGTCAAAGACTGTCCTTTGTCCCTTCAACCTGCTTCACATCAGGCCTATGGTTTCCAGAAATTCAGACCAGTGCATCTTGAGATGAAGTGTGTAGAAAAAAAATTTTTCAACTGCATGTAGAACTGAGGGAAGGCATTTTATATCCCTTCTCTGGTAGGAAAGGGGAAACAAAGACTCAAGCATTGTTTCATAAGCATCAGTATGGAAGCTGATGCTAGACCTCTGCAAACTGCCCCATGTATCTTACTCAGTGCAAAAGGGAGAGCCTCAGGACCACAACTGATCTGGGACCTTCATAATTTGAGTCTGAACATCTGAAGGACATGGGGTTAAGACAATTCACATGTCAAAAGGCAAAGACCAAAGGAAAATTAGGGGTTCACAGTCCTCACAGGCACATAGATTCATGATTTCTGACATGGTTCATTAGTAGACTGCCATGCTTTGCCTCGTTTCCCTAGGCAGGAAATGTATTTAAAGTCCAAAATCAGACACCCCGCACTCTTGGCTGTGTGGACTGTCAGTGCTTCGTTCTTTCTCACCACTTTACAGTGGTGCTGCATTGCTGAAAATTGGAGTCTTTACCCAGCCATACATGTTTAGAATATAACCCAAGCTGTGGCAGGGGCTGGGGAAACAATCACCTGTTTTAGCACATGAGAAGGACTGTGAGGTACAAGCACATCTCTCTTCCTACATCATTTTCTGTGGATTTCCTACATCGTTTTCTGCTCTAAAACCTCCCTGAGTTGGCAGTCACTCATCAGCAGATAGAAGGTTACATGCAAGGTAAGACAGCAAAGATCAAAGATCAGCTTCAGTGAGGCCAAGGAAATGCTTTTTCTCTACAAGACAGATGACAGTGTCAACTGCCTGCTTTGCTTAAAGATGATTTCTTTGGTGATAGTCTGGAGGCTAAACATACAGACCTTCCTGAAGGAGGCTGTGGCTCATTGCACACACTGTTGTGCTCAGAAGAAAAATATGTTAATTTTGATGGAGAGGGGCAACACAGAAGCATAGCATTTATGCTTTGGGAGGGCTCACAAAAGGATCTTGGAGGCTAGAGGTCTATTTCCACGCTGACAGGCAGAGTCAGCTAAACAAACGGAAAGATTCCTGACTTGAGTGCTCATGTCTAACTCCATCTTAAAAGCCTCCATTATATGGGCACCCTTTCTGTTCTGTATTTAAATCTATGTCCACCTAATGACAGACAAGGTATGGACATGGGCGGAGGGAAAAAGTAATGGCAAAATCTTGGAGTGAAAAATCTGGCATTTTCCATCTATTTTAGGAGGCTGCATTCTGAGATGGAGTCAAGGGTTTATAGACATACAGATTGCACTTTTTTTCCACTGATATTATCAGGCCTTTAAGGAGATAGTTTCTGGAAGTTACCATAGAACCAAAACATTTCAGATTGAAATTAACTTCAACAGTACTGAATATATCAATGATAGGCATTAACACAACTTAGAGAACTAATGTGCTTGTGATGGGTTGAGGATTACAAAAACTGGTCCTTTGCTACTTTCCACGGAATTTTCCAGACTCTTCTGGCTCTGTTAGGCAGCTCCTCTGCACTGAGCATGGCAGAAGTATGCTCAAAAACCCTCCACCCGCATGCTCATACAAAGTAAATTCCGACTGTAATTTCAGTAATACAAAGTACATTCCACTCACATAGAGTACATCTTGGTGAAATTCTCTAGTGTTCCCAGACTATAATTCTCAGGTGCAGTTTTCCTTAACACTTCTCTACGTCCACAATTGGTATAGCTCAGGAGAGTCAGCCTCCTACATCCTGTAGCATGGCACAAATCCTACTGACACATAGTTCCTCCTTCCACTTTTCTATCTACAAAGCGTTTGTGTCTGCATGACCATCTGAAGACCTTTCTCAGCTACATATATATTAAGCAAGTTACATGCTTATGGCATGCACATCACTTGTGATGTGTGTGTCCTTGTCTTAAAATGTATGTCAGCTGCTCCAGGTGCTGCAGTTCCTGGGCTCCTAATGCTGCCTCTTTGCATAATACCAGAATAACATGTGATCTCAAAACCCAAATGAAACACAAAATCTCTGACTATGATCAGCAAAGCACGTATGCACAGGCTTGGATTTAAAAGTGAGCACATGCTTAAGAGTTTTATGTAATAAAGATGAACTTTGACTGTGCAATTTACTATAATCTCTGAAATTCAATGTCTGCTGAGAAATCAGTGAGGATAAACCTTAAGAAGCACTTTACATTCAGAGGCAGTTTTGTTTGTAACAAACAATGCAGGCTGTATTTTCCCTGCCTCCTCTTCTTTTTAAATGATAGTATGGCGCAAAATCTTCCTTCCTTACAAAAAAAAAAAAAAAGGTAAATTCAAATCTTAAAGAATATTTCCCAGTGAAACAGTGGACATTTGAACCCTGACTTCATTTCCAGGCACTGTTTTGGGGCACTGCTTAATTAACTGTGCACATTGTTGTGTGAATAGACTCATTGAAGTGACTTGGATGGCACCCTACAGTGAAGAGAGATGAGACTGAAGGTTTAGTGAATCACTGAGGTCCTGAAGCAGTTTTCAAGCAAAGGGACCTAAAGAAAAGAGGAAAACTGACCCAGCAATGCACCATGTGAATGTGGAAAAAAAAATCAACAGAAACACTGTATTATTGTAGACCTCAAACAGAGATACTGTATCTTACTCTTAGCTTAGTAAGATCTAGATACAACTCTTACCTACATCTCATGAGGAAAAACTGTGTGCATTAATACAGTCTGGAAAAGTCTAATCTGAGCAATTAACTGTGTCTAGTTCTGATGAACAGTGGCTGCTGCCATTTATTCAAATGATGGGGAGAATGTAACTTCTGCCCTCAATAGAGATCTGAAGGCATCGGTGCCATGCTGCTGCAGGAGAAAAAAGGTGATTTTGATCCATTTCAGTTTTATTCAAGTCAAAAAATAATGGGCAGCTTGGTACTAGTAACTGAATGGAACTGGTTTTATTTGCTATCTGTTTAGGAAGCTGTGGGAGGGGGGCAGGTTCTGTCCTTCAGCTCCGCACATACACAGATTGCTTATTACTTGACATATTTTGGTGCCTTTCATGAAGAAGAAGGGTGAAAAGGAGATCAGAATTGGACCTGCTTCAAAAAATTTCCCATCCTCTCTAAGAAAAATGGAAATAATTTATTTTCTGTCTTGCAAAGGATATGGATGCAATGGGATACACAAAGCCTCAGGGAAGACATTTCATGGTGAGGATAAAAATAAATAAAAATAAATGCTGAAAAACATGTCCATGGTTGCCAACAAAAGCCCCTTCCATGCTGGAAAGTTTGCTCAATCATGAGGTTTCAAGACAACACATAAAACTTTGGCACACTCAAAAGTTGTTTCTTCAAATGACAGCAGATCTGGGCTTTTCATTTGGAGTAGCTGAGGCTCAGCTGGTGCAGGAACCACCAGGGACCATCCTCTGCCTTTGGGCTGGTGGTGCCCAAGGTCCAGTGCTGGCCACACAGAGGTTTTGCTCCTTCGGGTGCTGACATAGACACTAATGGCACAGCACCATTTCTTTCCCAACATCACCGTGTGTTGCGGATTGCTGGATTGCTTAGAGTGACATCAGCAATCCTATTGACTTAAGGGAGGCAACCATGGGATAAATATCCTACACATTATCAGGAGGTGCAAAACAAAGCTTTCTTCTTATTTGATCTCAGCAAACATGGGAAAGTGCTGAGCACTGGTGAAATGCTTCCAAGAAATTAAAGGTTTTCACCCAAATGGCTTTTAATCAGAGAGATTTGTTCTTATTGAAACAGCTGACACAGAAAAAAGGGAATTGTTTTTCAAAAAAAATACCATTTCAACATTTTATCAAAAATATCAAAAAAAGTTTTTTAAACTCTGTTTTTGTCAAACACAGTTTATACTATGCAGATGAGCTCAGGCAGCTAGAGAGACAAATGAGAGCAAATATCCTGGTATTTGCTCCTGCACATGAGACGAAACAGAGATTTCTGTGCCTCATAGGCAGTCAGAGCAAGTTTTTCCTCTCCAACAATGAGACCAAGGGAGACAGAAGAAAAGAATCAAGAAAGATTAAGAGAAATCTGCACACATCACAAATGTTGCTCTCAGTGAACGCTGAAATATCATTCTTACTCAATGTATCTGTCAGTGCATGAGGCAGAGTTCAAAAACAAGCACTGTTGACACAATGGGACGAGCAAGTGCCACAAAAAAATAAGTGTTGGTCCCCAGTCAGAAAAGTAAATGGCTGTTAAGGGCATATGTGAAAAACAACTGAAAGAACTAGGGTCATATATATGTCAGGATAGCAAGACATGGAGATAATAGGTTTAGAGAAGTGATATTGGCCTTCAGCGGTATTATGCTGCTGTTGCCACTGCCAGAGAGCAGGACTGGCATACACTTTTTACCAGAATATTTTCCAACAATGTCTCAGATCCTTTGCAATTTGGATTTTATATCAGGGAACATTAAAACATTTATATTGTCTTTTTAAAATATATTTCAACTTTAAAAGTAAAAAATTGGAGGGTTTTTGTGCTTCAAAATGAGTGCTTTAAATAATTTTTTTTACATCTGAAAAAGTTTCATCTTTTTGCTTCCTTTTACTTTGCTTTCTTTCAAGTTCTTGCCTCTATTTACTTCTTCCCAAACAAAAGGGGTACCAGAAGAATAAGAAGGGACTTTTTGGAGGAAATTGCTGTTCCTGTATTCTCTTATTTTGTTTCTTTAAAGTGCAAAATGATAGAGAAGTAGAAATTACCTTAGTTTTGAAAAATCAAAGCTAAAAATGGGGAAAATAGACTTAAATTTTTTAAGAGCTAAAATGGAATGCAAATGTAGATGAAAACTAAATTAAAATACATTTTTTTCTGGAATGTCTGGTAGAAAAATTTAAGGCCATTTCAAAAAGGAACTTTTGTTGCAATACTTTTTCTTGAGAAATGTGTTTGATTTTCAGTCTGCCAGAAGGTGCAAGTTTTCCCTAAAAGAACTGCCAGAACAAGATTTAAGTAAATTCTGCAGAACTAGTATAGTTGATGCAGAAATCAATACTGACAAAAAAAATGGGGGCCACTTCTGTAGATACATTTTTGAAAAAAAAGACTGACTACTGACCTTTGCTCATGGTGCAGTAATGCCCTTTTAACTTACTGCATAGTTTATTTAAGTACAACTTCTGGATATAATTTCCATTTAAAAAGATACCATTTGGTGACAGGCTCATACATTTTCATTCTTTGGCCTTGCCAAAGTGAGCTGCTTGTCCACCAGGTCTGGCCTTCAAACTCTTGCATGAGGGTTTTTTTGCTACAGCTCATTTCCTCACCACAACTCCTTGTTGATCCCAACTAGTGTATGGTTGAACGTTGATGCTCTCATTGGAATGACAAAAACTGGAAGTCACAAGCTTATCTCATTAGGAAGCACACTTTTAATTTCACCTTATACTAAGCTCTTGTGTCCCACACTGGTTATCAGACACCCTTAACACATGTATGCAGAAAGGAGACTTGAATGTATTAAAGTTCTGCTAACGTCAGCAACCATGATTTGCACCATGCAAAGACAAATGCCAAGACTGTTATTTAGCTTATGTCCATCCACTGAGTTAGTAAAAGACTGGAGGAAAAGGACAAACCACTTGGCCTTCCTTGTTTCACTACTTTTTCTGCAAGCTGTGCTATGGGGAGTCAGGCCGCTTACAGATTCAGCATCCATTTGGGTGCAGCCCTGGAGCTGGAATGCCACTGCCTATGCCTCTCATTAAGTCTAAATGTCTCCTACCCCTGCTCTGCCTAGCATTGCCCCTTGCTCTTCAGAGACTTTTAAATTGTAGCTGGACTTGTGTCCTCTTTCATCTCCATTATTGGCTTCTGACAGTAAGAATATCTGTAGCAAAAAAAAATGCAGTGGATTAGGCTAGAATTTTCTATATTGATGTTTAAACTCTGCTTATAATGTTGCAGGAATTTCTCTTTCTCAGGCCAACTCCATGTATTATCTATCACTGAATCAATATAAAATGTCTCTTGTTTTGACTTCTCTCTTATAGCTTTCAGAACTCCTAAGAGTTAAGTTGCTGCAGTCACTCATTAACCTCTTGCTGACCTACCTATCCTCTATTCTGCATAAGTAGATTTACTTCCCCAAGTCTTTTCACTGACTTTCAAATCTCTTTTTAAGCTCTTCTCTAATCTGTAGCCCATTTTCTGATATCCTACCACAACTGGCTGTAAGAAGTGGACAGAGCATTTCAATGGAGAATTGCCAGTATATGAATAGATAATATATAATCTCTCCCCTCTTCATTCTTCAGGCTACTGCCCAAACTTGTCAAAATCAGACAAGCCCCTGTGACCTCAATATTACCCACACTTAGCTGACCACATCTCAAACTGTATCACACTGTTAATAAAGTTCCTGCAGTATGAGTAACTCTTGTTCCTTACATGCAGGTGTACAGTTTAAGAACTTCTGTTACAGTATGAGCCACAGAAAGTCTCACATCCAGTCAGAGGTGACTACCTCACCTGCCCTGGACAGTCGCTTCCTTAGGACAAATTTCTGTTAATTTCAACACTTTACTGCTTAGCTGTAGAAGAAAAAGATCCTTTTATATATTCTTCTTTCTTCTAGTTGTTATTTTGTCCTACAGCTCCCTGTCATATTTTTTTCTGAAAGTTGAAGACCCTTTAGAGCAGTCAGCCCACAGCTGCAGTAGGTATTTCAAGTGTTTGAAAGTGTGTGGTCAGAGCTGCTCATTTGCTGAGGTTAGGCACACAGGTTAAATAGATTTTTGTACTGGAAAGACCTTTAATGTTGATCTGTTCACCTCTGTAACACTGTCACACATCTTCATTCAGCAGAGTCTGCATCATGCCTTAATGCGGCCTCCGCTGGGTTACGGGGTGTCCCCAGCAGGGCTGCATAGAAGCCGGATAGCTCAGCCTTGCTTGGCATGGCCTGTCCAAGTTCCCAAGCAGCTCCCAGCTACAGGCTACCTTAGCAAGCTTCAGTGATATCAGCTCTTTAGTGATTATCAGCTCATTTGTGATTTCAGCTCTTAGCTTGCCAGGTGCCGAAGGCTGTGGTCTTTGCAGGGCAGCCAGGATGAGGGAAGAGACGAGAATCTTGATTCTGTTTTCCAGAAGGCTGATTTGTTGTATTATCATATATATTATATTAAAAATGCTAACTAAAACTATACTAAAAGAACAGAGAGAAAGGATTCACCAGAAGGCAAGACAGGAATAGAATGGAATGAATAACAAAGGCTCGTGACTGACCAGAGAGTCTGAGCCAGCTGCATCCTTGATTGGTTATTAAGTAGAAACACCTCACATCAACCAATCAAGGAAGCACCTGTTGCATTCCATAGCAGCTGAGAGTTATTGTTTACATTTCTTTCCTGAGGCTCCTCAGCTTCTCAGGAGAAGAAAATTCTAGCAAAGGATTTTCATACAAATGTCGTGGTGACAGCAGGCAGACACAAGGTGCAAGAGGAGACGGCTATGTGAGTTTCCACAGCGAAGTCTTTATTGGTCTTCTGCGAAGGTCTCAGGAATAGCTCTTCTACCGAACTGGGCAGAAGTAGGGGTTTATATCGGTTGCAGAGGTTTTGGAAATTGTCCAGTAGTAAGGGACAGAGGAAAGTGACCTATAGTCTTACAGAGAGATAAGCAAGGGTCCGAAGGCAGAAGAGAGGGGCTTCTAAGGTCCAGCCATCATGACTTGGCATTTCCTATCCTAGGCTGCTGAACGCCAAGGAGGCCTTGCAGGCCCTGGGCCTGCTACAACGCCTGGTAGTTCTGGCTAAGGTGGAGGACATTTGGGTGTCAGACATTTCAACTAACAGAAAATCTCCCAGAAAAAAAAAATCTTTGTCTTCTCAATTTACCTTTGTACAGCATACTTCATATAACTTAACTCCAACATCATGGCCATCACTTTTATTTCAGCTACACCCTGTGTTTAAGGACCTGATCAGTCACTACATCAGCCCTCTGTGCAAATGAGCAAACAGATTAATCCTCCTGATTTCATCTCTACCTGAGCTGTACTTTCACGATTAGTTATGATCCCTACTAAAATCGGAAATGTTATTTGCAGATTTGTCTACTTCTAGCTTCTAGATGGTAGACAGTTCTGGCTTTCATGATCTTATTTCCTCACCAATGCAGAGATCAGTGTGCATGTAGATTAACTGAATGCTTGCAGGCTGGCATTTCCCACTTTCATAGAGACTACAACCAATTTCAGCTGTCAGCTTAATATTAAGATATTTCAAGAGGAGATCTAGTGCAGGCACTGCTATTGGCCACATGGCAGGATTCTGTCAAGTATTGCTAGCATATGCAAATTCATTGGTTTTAAAGTCATTAAAGTCAAAACCAAATTAATTTGGTCTAAAGTATTAATATTAATATTAATATCATCATCATCCTCCTCCTTTTCCAAGGCCACAGGAAAAGAGCTGTAATTTATCCCAACACATGTAAGAAATTTGCAGA
>JAVJGJ010020151.1:1565-15876 GCA_035590215.1 Microhierax caerulescens
CTTTTTTTCTTTCTTTTTTTCTTTCTTTTTTTCTTTCTTTTTTTCTTTCTTTTTTTCTTTCTTTTTTTCTTTCTTTTCCATAGTTTCTATTTCCCTTTGGAAGTGAAAAGCACAATCAGAGTAATTTAAGGATCTTGTCAATTCTAACTGGAATGTCCACTTGATATTGTGGTTTTGCTTCCTGTCCTAAACTTGTGCATAATGTTGTTGCTTAGCATTTCAGGGCTGCTTTGCTGTGTTCCAGAAGCGGGGGAATTTCAAGAACTGGCAAAGCAATTGATAAAATTCATGCTTAATTTATAGGGAGCGGGGCAGTTAGTATTTTTCAAACGCTTACTCACTGGAAGGCTGCTACAAGCACAACTGTTTAGAAAAATTCTTTGGTGACTGAGGGTGGTGGGCACAGCTTTAGAGAAAAGAGAAAAAAAGTTTTGATGTGTGTCTTGGTAATTATCACTGAGAAGACAGAAAAGTGAGTAGTGTTGCCTGCTGCCTGGGAAGAAGTGATTCTTAAAATACAAAGGTAAATTGATATGATTTGTGTAGCTAAAATTCAAAACTAATTGTTACTGTCTGCTTCTCTTGCAGATTGAAGCAAGTGAATTCTGATATAACTCAACTTTGTTAGAGGGCTTTTTTTAAAAAAAAGTTGATCCACAGTGCATCAGAGCAAGTTACTACTTTACTTTTGAGTGACTTACAGGTGCTTGCCTGCATTGCAATAAAGGACTCATATATTGAGCAAGACTTATTTATCTCTTCGTTTTGGAGAGTCTAATAAACTGTTATTACAGTTTCTGTACTGACTTTCAAAGTTTTGAAGTCTAAAAAGACATCTTTAAAAATAAAAACATGAGCACGGCCAGAACAGAGAACCCTGTTATAATGGGTCTATCCAGTCAGAATGGGCAGTTGAGAGGCCCTGTAAAACCCAGCGGGGGCCCAGGAGGTGGAGGCACACAAACTCAGCAACAGATGAACCAGCTGAAAAATGCCAACACAATCAATAATGGCACTCAACAGCAAGCACAGAGTATGACCACCGCTATTAAGTAAGTGTTTATATCGGTTGCTGCAAAAGTAAAGTTTAAAAGTTGTGTGTGTGAAATTGATTTTAGGTTCCCATTTTAAAAAGTTTTCTTCTGTTGTTTTGTGATATTGGCTGTTGAAGTGTCCTGTGACATGTGTGATGAAACGAAAGCTGTATTTCTGTGTGCAAGCCTCTCTCTGACAGTGATCTTTGCAGTGTGTTTGTTGTGAAAATAGAGTTTGATGATGCTTTGCTTTTCAGAGTGTGTAGCCCCCTCTCGGAGGTAGTCCACTGAGCAGCAGCAGTGGCAGCATCTTGTTTTCTTGGCTTGTTGTGAGTGATAAGAGAGGGAAGTTGGGGAGTGAGGAGGAACTGAACTGAAATTTAAGGCAGAGAAGGAAATGCTAGCTAGTCTAAGCCCAGTTGTGCATGCTTTTCAGTTGTTTGTTGCAGTTCTTTGTCATGGTGAGAAACTCCTTAAAGTCTGTTCTTTCTGTCATTGATCTTAAATAATAGTGCTTGCTCTCCTTGGTGTAATTCTCTGGTTTGAGTTCATCAGAGTGTGAGCTGAGATAATATGGTATCATTGTGATACTGTCCTACCATCAAACTGATTTTGGAACTGTATTAATAAAACGTGAGTGTGCTGGTTGGAAATTCTGAAAGATGTGAAAGACTTGGATGGTGCAGTAATGTGTTCCTCCACACCCCCACCCCCCATTGTTCCTTCTCTCCCAAACAACATTCACTTTCAGTTTAACTCAATTGTGAAGGAGATGCCAGCTGTCAGCAGGGAGTGTGTAATGGAATACTCAGGTTCTCAAAGTTTGCCCAACTTATTTCTACCCTTCCTCCCTTTCTTTTAATGGGTTACTGTTGTGAAACTGATTACCTAAACCTGTGAAAATTCACTCATGACTTCTTGGGATTGGGGAAGAGAAAGGACTTGCCCTGTACAGTGGATTTTGAGGGAGGATGCGTGACTAAATCTCACTGAGAGCAAAAGACAACATTTGATTGACAAGTGTAACGTGCTGAATTTTCTCCCCAAAAGTGTGTTTTATTTTCTCACATTACTCGCTGATTAAGAATGGGTGTTCCCTGGGCAGAATAATTTTTTTCTTTTAAGTGATGAAATATTCTCATGTGGTTTTGTTATAGCCATTTTCTGTCATATGATAAGTCGGTCCTCAGTTTTAAATCTGTGTTATACCAGATTGATTCAGTGGCCTAAAAATGGGACTTAAATCATGACTGGATAAAAATTTCTCCAATTCCATGTGTGCTTGGCAGACTGCTGATTTTCTCTGTTTACAATTTCCTGCCTGTTGCATCCTGCTTAGCTCAGAGACAACTTGAGCTCATATGTGTAGGCACTTTTAGGTTTCAGGAAGTGAAAATATTATGTGTTCATCACTGTATCTAAGAAAATAAAATTGCAAAATGAAATTATTAAACCAGAGTTTTTTAAAAAATTATTTTAATTTCATTTTTGGTGTAGACCTGGTGATGACTGGAAGAAGACTTTAAAACTCCCTCCAAAGGATTTGAGAATCAAAACTTCGGTAAGGATGGTTGGATTGTAGGAATAAATGTTAAATAAAAGGTGTGGGAGAAGCTGCAGTGGCGAAATACTTATCCTAAGCAAAGAAAAGCAGTTCAGCTCCTGCTGTTTTAAGTGAAGTATTAATTTGTTCTGCAACTGTTTGGGCAGTTTGAGAGGCTTCTCTTGGGAAGCTCAAAACCTGGGTTTACTGTGGATTTCTTACTGTATTAGCATAACAGCATGAGACTGATTGTCAGTGTCTTTTGCAAGGGTAGATCAAAAGATGTCAGTGTGTGTTTACAGTACTGTGTTTGGTTATGAGAAAGCTAATGTTTCCTTCTCCACTACATGGTATTACCCAGATGAGTGGGAATTCCTGTGTAGTATTAGAATGCACTTTGTGGCCTTCCTGCATAGGCCACTCATTGAGTCAGACCAGTCTACAGCTGTGGGATGTATGACCTAATCTTATGCATGTGCTTTTTTTGATTATTCAGGACGTGACCTCCACAAAAGGAAACGAGTTTGAAGATTACTGTTTGAAACGGGAGTTGCTGATGGGAATTTTTGAAATGGGCTGGGAAAAACCATCTCCTATTCAGGTTGTTTACAAAGAGACTGCTTATAGAAATGTTTGATTTTTATAAATGTATTAAAATTCTTATGCTTAAATGTTGGATACTGGTATCATGGTTTAGGAAAACTGGGATTGTGAACAGTAGAACTTGGCCCTTCGGGAAAGGTGAGAATTTCTAACACTTGACTAAATCACTGAGTCGTGCAGTGGGTGACTTAAGAGATGTGACTGATTGACACTTTGGAGAAGTTAACTTGGTTGGATTTTCCTTTTCACTCTGGGGCCATTAGTACATTAATCCTTTGGTCAGTAACATCCTTCACATAAGCAGTCTCAATGAGAACAGGGCTGTCCTGGAAATGTACTGGAAAACTTGAGTTATCATAGGCTACATACCTTTAGTTGTTACAAAGATAACTGTAGCTTTATCCCAGTCTTGGCTTTTTTTTTTCTTCTTGTAAGCACCTGGTAGGGGAGATTATGGGAGAGAGACTAATAGTTATGAAGTTTACTTCTCTGTCACTCCATCTTGCTTTTACATGTAAGGCTTATTTTGTTAAGAGCTGTTGATGTGTAAACTTCAGCTTTTGAACTCCCTTTTAATTGCTTTTTGAAAGATTATCATTGACACAGCTCTGCCACTTTATCTCCTTAAGACATGAAAAAGCCATGGCTTTTAGGTAATTTGTCTGCTTTGAAACCAATTCTAACCACGTTGCCTTTCCAAAAGGCTGAGGGTTCTTTAGATGCTGCTGTAAAAGACATTAAATTGAAAAATACTTTGGGCTTGAGAAATATATCACAGGAGTGTGCAGGTTTGAGCTATGTGGGCTGAGGTCGTTCTGATGTACAGGGTATAGGTGGGTATCTTTTTCCATAGGAGGAGTTTGCCAGTGACAGTCTCTTCACTTTTTTTTTTTTTTTGCTTTTTTCCTAAATGTGTCAGTATGGGTTTATCAGTCCTGTGGTGCCTCATCCCTGGGGTTCTCTTAAAACCAGTCAAGATAAGGACTTCTAAGTGGGATGTGGAGGGTTGAGCTGTTGCTTTGCTGGGGAACTCTTTACTGATAGGCTTAACTCCTTCCTGTTGTGAGTCTGCTATGCTTGCTGTTGCAGGATACTCTCTGGAACAATTGGATTTCATGTGGTTTGCAAGGAGAGTTACATTTTGCCAGCCCTTCAGCGAGCATGGCTTATGATTGCTCATGTGCTGTCTGTCATTGCATTTCAGGAGGAGAGCATCCCCATTGCTTTGTCTGGTAGGGATATCTTGGCTAGAGCGAAAAATGGAACAGGCAAGAGTGGAGCCTACCTCATTCCTTTACTTGAACGGCTAGACTTAAAGAAGGACAATATACAAGGTCAGTTGAGATGGGTCTCACTTAGCTGCAGCCAGGTAATGGTGTCAGTTGCCACATAGCGGATGTTAATCTAAAACTGGTTTGTGAATTTGAGCGGTGTAGGTTATCTGTTTGTACTTTCATTGAAGGTTAATGGGGAGTGGTAGAGGGGAGGTGGAATTTTAAAAGTCCCACAGTTGCTTTCAAAAATCTTGAAATGAAAGGTGTCTTCTGGACTTTACCATCTTGCCCTTCAAAGCGGGTTGGGAGTAATAAGCAAACATGCTGGCTGGGGGACTCATGCAGAGGGAATATCAAGGGGCAGAGAACACTTGCACGGAATTGGCCTTGTCGTAATCAGTTTCTTGGTCTTGATCAGGATATCCAGGATGGAACTCCAAAACCATAGGAAAGTAGCTTTCATAAAGTCTCTGTCTCTTCTAAGGATTAGTGTTTAAGATAGTGTGTTTCTAGTAACTCATACTGATGCTTTTAACTTTCAGCAATGGTGATTGTTCCCACCCGTGAACTAGCCCTGCAAGTCAGTCAAATCTGTATCCAAGTCAGCAAACACATGGGAGGTGCCAAAGTGATGGCAACAACGGGAGGAACCAATTTGCGAGATGACATAATGCGGCTTGATGATACAGGTTGGAGCACTTTTGCTATGTTGCAGTTGCTCTTTGTTTGTGGCTTTTACAGTGTGACAGTGGAATTTCTGCTTGTTGTTGTTTGCCTGTTACGGAACAGACTGCAATATGTCTTGTTCGCCGTTCGTATGCTGTCACTATTCACTCAAACTGTTTGTATGAAACGTGGCCATGAATGCTGGAAATGTTTTAGTCGCCCTAACCATTTTTTTTTTTTTTTTTTTTTTTTTGCTCTTCTAACCTTACAGTGCATGTGGTGATAGCTACCCCTGGGAGAATTCTCGATCTCATCAAGAAAGGAGTAGCAAAAGTTGAGCATGTCCAGATGATAGTATTGGATGAGGCAAGTTGCTCATGTTAAATGTTTTGGGATTTTAACACCAAGCTAAAGCAATTATGTGTCTCAGTGAGTCTCCTTGTTACGCACAGCAGCAAATCAACTTTGCTTAGAGACATTCTAAGGTTATAGCTCATCCATTTCTCAGTATTTTTGAGAAGGTGTTTTGGCAGAAAAGTTTTTCTGCATGTGAATCTTTTAAGTAAACAGCCTAGGAAGATTTGCTGCTCTTGTCTTTGCTGTTCCTGAAGGATAGACTAATGGTCTATTCTGAAATGAAGGAACACATTTTGTTTGGTTTTAATTTAAGGAGCGAGCTGTGCTTACCATGTAATAGTATACAGAAGTGATTTTGAACATCTGGTAGCATACAGGCTTCTGAGTGACAGGTTGAGAGAAAAGTGTGAAAGCTCTTGATGACTCTGATAGGAACCCTGTTAACTGTTCAGATTCCATGTTTTGCCTGATTTTAATTCAGTTTAAATCAAAGTGGTGAAAAACATGAAAGGGTGAACTTCCTTTTTTTGATGAATCCTGTCTCCAGCAGCTAAATCACACATGTTCTGAAGCACATGGTGTATGTTCCAAAGGGGACAGTCTCGTGTTAAGAGCAGGGAGAATGCTCCTGGTGGTTTGGTTTGAGTTTTTTTCCCCAATATGGTACTACCAGAAGACTGAAATCTTGCACTGTTAATTTAACTTACTCTTTACTACCTCTGTTGTTACAGGCAGATAAGTTGCTGTCTCAAGATTTTGTTCAAATAATGGAAGACATTATTCTCACGCTACCTAAAAACAGACAGATTTTGCTCTACTCAGCCACTTTCCCTTTGAGTGTACAGAAGTTCATGGTGAGTGCAGATGTATTCATGTGCATTTAATGGTGGTGACGTTGCACAGGAAGTGTGTGAATGAGTGGTGTGTGGCTGTTAGTACTTATTTTTGTTAATGCATCCAAACTTCACTCATTTAATCTAAATCAGCCTAAATCTAGGACAGAGGTTTGAAAATAGATTTTGACCTGCAGTCGCATTCATGGGAAAGGTAGGTTTGCACAGTTCTTACCTATAGGGTACTGTTTGCCACTTTGTATGTTAATTACATGTCATTTGTGCTGATTTGTTTCCAGAGGGTGCTCCTGTTTGGTCTGCTTGGTCACCTTGGATTTATAAGTGATCCTCTGTGAAATTTTACCCATTCTCTCTGTTTTGTGTGTAATGTGAAGTGAGTGGCTAGGTGGTGCATTCTTGCTATGGAGGAAGTTAAGTGTGCCAGAGGGTGGGAAGTACTTAGCATTGTTTTGCATGTAGATCTGCCCATTTTATCTTATTTTTCAGAATTCCCATTTGCAGAAGCCCTATGAGATTAATCTGATGGAAGAGCTGACCTTGAAGGGAGTTACCCAGTACTATGCCTATGTAACTGAACGTCAGAAAGTACACTGCCTCAACACGCTGTTTTCCAGGGTAAGTGGTAGGGCTGGGTCAAGGGCATACAGAAGGTTTTTTTCCTTTCAGAACCAAGAATGAGATTGAGGGTGGCAAAGATGGCTTAACGATATTTTTTCCTTGTCAAAATGTGCTATTTAGATGAAGCTAAAAATGCATGCTTTTTGTCTTGCACCTTTGTGTTACGGAACTCTGTTTAATTTTTTTCCCCCTCTGGCACAAAAATATGTTATGTGGAAGTTGCCAGCAGCATACCTGCTTTGCTTTCTTTCTGGAAGGGATTTAGACTGATGTCTTGGTTCATTTGTTAGTAAAATGCTGCATTTACAGAGCATGCTACTTATGTGTTCAGCTCCAGATTAACCAGTCGATCATTTTCTGCAACTCCTCTCAACGGGTTGAATTGCTAGCCAAAAAGATCTCCCAGCTGGGCTATTCCTGCTTCTATATCCATGCTAAAATGAGGCAGGTGAGTATGAAGTCTACAGTGGATTATTCACACCACCCCAAGCTTTATTGTGTAGGTGAATTAAGTCTCATGCTTACTTTTAAATTTGCATGTTTTTTGAAAACTGAAACATGTATTGCTTTGCTATCCATGTTTTTAGACACACACCACACGCACCCTCCCTGGCCCTGACCTCTTTCCAGACTATTTAGTGTGGCTTGTCAGTTGGTACTTCACAGTACTTCAGGCCAGGTTAATTAGTCCAGTGTGTGCACAGACTGTGGCCAGAAGGCACAGTTCTTACTGCTACTGCCTTGCTTTTGCCAGCATGGGGAGCTATGGTAGACCATGCAGTGTAACTGACACAGATGAAAATAAGCCTGATTTAAAGCAAATGACAGAGCGCTGAATACTCAGCTGAGTGCCCTGTGTGGCTTTGCAGAGTAAATCTTGCACTGTGACTGCATGGGAATCTGAGAAGTTGGTGAGGAGGCTTTGCTCAAACCTCTTGGTGAAAGCCCCATCTGTGGTGTGGCAACTGAGCATGTATGACCTTGGTGTAGATGATGACAAATGCCAGTGCAGCTTTGCTGGTGCAGTGGTTTCTGTTAGTTGTACATTAGGTAGCTCACATGTCCTCAAGCTTCATACTTGTAATTTCCTTGTTTTCAGCAAGTGTACGAAAAGATGTCAGAAGGTTGAAGAGACGCATGTAAAACAGTAGTACTTTGAAATTTTTTTTTCATTTTATACTTAAGCTAGAATAAATTAAAATGAAAGCTTTAGAGGAAACCTAGTTTGCTGTTTATGGAACTGACAGGTAATGCTGGTGTTTGCTGGGCCATGCGCAGACCTGTAATTAATTAAGCAGAAATAGAAGTGGTGTCGGTATTGAGAACAGAAAGAGATGCAAATGGATTCCTTGAAGTCTGATTTTTGTATGCTTTTGATTAGTCAATAGATGATCTTTGTGAAAAAATGCAATGTGTGTTGCGTGCAGAAATTTTCAACTTGCTGATTCCTGCTGTTAATTTTACACCTTAACAGTGATATTTACTTAATCTTTGTGTGGCCCAAAGTGACTTGTTTGTTAGAGGAGAGTCTTCACAGACAGTTGACTCATCCACCTCTAATTCTGACTTGGTGGTGAAAGCTTCATTTTCCAGTATGAAGTATTTACTGCCAGTTTCATTGGTCAAGGGACTGAATAAAACATGCTTGCATTTTGTCAGGGGGCTGGGAGAAGATGGTAGTCAAAATACCAGTTTAAATTCCTTGCTGCACATTTCTTGTAATTGTAACTTAAGATACCCCTGAGATGGCTTTGGGGCAGCTGTAGGAGGCTTTAAAACACAGTCAGTTAAGCGTCTCTGTCTAAATGTGATACGAAGGGCCCCTCTGGTAAGTTCTTCGGAATATGTGGGAATGAAGTGCTAAAAAAATTGTACTAGCACCTTTGTTTGACTCAGCTGACATCTAGTGAGGTTGGGGGGAATTCATGTGATTGAAGTTCGGTGTTTGTAAATTGAATGTACCTGAAAATCACAGCTGGTTTTTGTCTTTGTTTTGTTTATTTTTATAATATATGTAAAATGTATGTATTTCCAGGAGCATCGCAATCGTGTGTTCCACGATTTCCGAAATGGCTTATGCCGCAATCTTGTTTGCACTGGTAAGATTTCGTAAACATTTTCCTGTTTCTAAAGGTTGTGATAGAAAGCAGATTAGCCATTAGCCAAGGTGTAATAGAGAACTTGATTTGTAGTAAACCAAACCAATACATTTTCGCAAGATGTCTTTTTCAAGCCTGCATGTAGCAGGGTGCAACACTCCTTTAGACATGTAGATTTTTGTCTTTCATGACAAATTGTCAAGGTGCAACTTGCTGACAAATATCGCAACTAGTACAGAAAATACTATCACAGTAATGTTCTCTGTATACTTTGTGTGAGTGCTGTCTGCATTGTGGGGCCATAAACTTTACGAAATATTGATAGAACTGTGGCTAGGATCACCTGAGTAAGTTTTGTGGATTCTTCGAATGTTTATAGCTCATTTTTCTAAATATTTTTATAGTTTTGGTTGGCCTTTGTGTGATCAGAGTTCTCCATTGTATGGCCTGTTTGGGCAGTACTGCAGCAGTGCCTGCTCATCACTATGTGTGTCTGGATCATCTTAACAAAAAACACTAGAAGTGGAATAAAAATAGTTGAGCTAGTGGGGCGTAGTTCAGATGCTGAGTCTGTTGTGACATTGGTAATGCACAGTCACGTGTTGAGGAGATGCTTGTATAAGGTGACCTGCTGAGAAGTAGTCTAACATGGAAAAAAATAGCTTTGTGCTAATTACTTTTTCAGCATAGATGTGCAGATCTGGTGTTTTGGTCATTCTCCTGATGTTATTCTTGTTTATAATGGATAAAGAGCAAGAAAAAGCTGTAACAGAATTGTATGTAAGCTGTCTTTGATACAAGGAAAGCTTGTATCTGGAAGGTAGTGCAAGCCAGTGTTAATCATTGTTAATCTTCCCACCCTAAATACTGTCATCATTTGATCTGCTTGAAATTAACTTTGTGATGTGGATTGTCTTTCAGATCTGTTTACCCGAGGTATTGATATCCAGGCTGTGAATGTGGTGATAAACTTTGATTTCCCAAAGCTGGCAGAGACTTATCTCCATCGTATTGGCAGATCAGGTGAGAGGAGAAACATCTTTTAGGTACAGCTTTGCTGATGACTGCGATTTTTCTTAGGCTTGAATTGGCTCCTGTTTTTTTATTACTGTATCTGAGAATTAACTTTAGTTAGCTGTGATTTTTTTTTTTTTTTGTTGTTCTTTTCCCCTGACCAATTCATTCTTGGTATCATCTCTCAAAAAATACCTGAATAAAGGGCTGGTCTTTCGAAACTGGCCTTAAACAGCCCAATGTGGGGAGGGAAAAAAAAAAAAAAAAAAGCATATTGTTCCTTAATCTCAGGAGACTTTCTGGTGTTCCTGTTTGCAGTTTGGGAAAATTCTATGCTGAACACTTAGCTTCTATGCTGTGTTAACCCTAGTTTTCTCCTGCCTGTGCCAGGGTATATTTCTAATGTCAGGACATCAGCAAAATATACCCTTAAGAAAGGCAGTAAACAAAGGAACTTGGTATACTTGAGCTTTGTAGTTCAGGCTTGTTCAAGAATTCTGTTACTGAAGAAGGGCTGGACATACATAACGCAGTAGTGGAAGACTTTGAGCTGGTAATTAATAAGGATATTTAGTCAAAGCATTTTGAACCTCCTGGGTTTTCTTATTCCTACAACAGTACAAAACTCCTTACCAAAAACTGATGTGAAAGTTGTAGAGACCTGTGTTGGGGTCTGGGTTTTTTTTTGTCATTGGTGAGTGACATTAGTAGTTCCACAGTCTGCAGGCTTTTTCAGTCAGCCTTCTATTACTCAGTTTGGTGTTGTTTTTTGGTTTTTTTGTTTTTGTTTTTGTTTTTTTTTTCCCCCCACTTCTTTCTTGTCAAGGTCGCTTTGGTCATCTTGGCCTGGCCATCAACTTGATCACCTATGATGATCGATTCAACCTGAAAAGTATTGAGGAGCAGTTGGGAACTGAAATTAAACCCATACCAAGCAACATTGACAAGAGCCTGTATGTGGCAGAATACCACAGTGAACCTGTAGAAGATGAGAAACAGTAAACATGTGCGTATGTAAATGCCTTCCTGAATAGAGAAGTTGTGTTGGATGAAAGAAGCGCTGATGTGTGAATGTTACCACAGGAGGAGAGGGGAAACTGCTGTGCTGAAGAGGCTCTGAATGTGAAAAGAGGGGGTTGAAATAGACCATCTGTGCCAGGAATTCTGTGGATGTGCTGAAACTGGGAGGGGGGCATGAGTATTTTTTAGTTATTCTAATTGAAATGCTGACCATATGCTCAGGAGAGCAAAAATCGGGGAAAGAGGGGAGTGGGGAATGGTGTTTGGAGAAGCCAGGATGGCTGCTAGGAACCTAAGGAATTCTTTCTGTAGTTTCTAACTACAAAGGAGAAATAGATGAGGGGCAGGGAGAAGGCAGTCCTCAAAAAGATTAGAGAAAATGGATAGCTTTGAGAACAGAGCACTAACAGAAGAGCCTAAACACCTCACCAGTTAGAACAGATTCAAGCTAAAGGTGCTGCATCTTTTGTGTCCTTTGCGTCATAGAACTGCAAGTAAACAAAGTAGGTAGAGAAGCTGTAATTCATCTTTGCTGCCACTCGAGGTCTTCTGCATAGCCTTTGAAGAAAATGAGGTGCTGCTGTCAAGAGATTCTGAAGTGTGCTTTTCTGATCTTTGTCTGAAGAGAAACTGCTGAGTCGAGTCCTTCTATAAGAAGAAGACTCACCCTGGATTGCAGTCAACCAGAATAGCTACAGGGCAATGTTTGATCTGGTTTTAGTTAAGATGCAGTATGGTGCAAGATCTGACACCGAACAGTTTTGATTGGAAATCATTCTTTTGTGTACTCTTCTTGGAGATGGTGAATTAGAAGGAGGATCCCGGGGAAGTTGCTGAAATTCTTCTCGGGTGACACACACACAAAAAAAGCGGCCATAGAAGCAGACTGCTAGATCAGTCCTGAAGGACAACAAAGAAGTAGATAGTTGTGCTCCATGAGTATAATAGGGTGTTAGCAGCACCTTTGTGTGCGAGGCTGTGGTTGAGGTTGAGCTGTTCCAAGTGCCCTTTGCTTTTCCAGAGCTGCTGCATAGTCAGTGTGATTCATTATTTTGTTCTGGTTTTGCATAGAATTGGTGGTAACTCTTGGTTCTGTGGTTGTTTTTTTGGTTTGTATTTTTTTTTTAGGCTTTTGATTACACATGCCAGACGGTGAAGCCCTTTGATCCGGATCTGTGACACATCGTTTCTTTGGGGATACCCTTCTCTTTGTGGGTTTTTCTTCGTCTTTTCATTTCGGAACTATGAAGACTAGAGAGCTCGGCCTTTTTTTCTTTTTAAATTTGGCAGCAAGGAAGAAAGAAGATAAAAGGAATGTCTTTTTTGTTTTTCCACTTGTTTGCACTGTGTGCTGATTGAACATTAGTTGCACTAACTGCTGGTTTTAAATTTTTTTTTTCTTTGGGTGGGAGGGGCAGCAAGGGAAGAAGAGAAACCCTGAAAAGAGAAGAATCTTGATGAACGCGAGCTTGTCTGCTATTTCAAATTCTTCAACCATTGACTGAGTGCATTTCAACTTCTCCCTGGTTACTCATCTGTTTTTAAGCTAAAGAGCTTGTTACTTATTCGTGCAAAGTGCCTTATGCTATGAGACCATTCAGAATATCACCTTTCCAACACAGCCCAAGGATTCAACAGACATTTTTGGTTTCAGGTCAAAGTTCCCCTCTCTCCCCCCTCTCCTCCTCCCCAAGTACTCAATCCCAGGGCTGGGAGGTGAAACCTATTGGTAATACTACTTTTTTCTTCAACTTTTTTGTTTTGTTTTCTTAATTGGAGGAGTTGATATGCATCTGCAGTTCACCCACACTGTAAATACCTGTATTTAAAATGAAACCAACTTAAAATCTGGGCTGATTAGGTGCAGCATCATAGCTCCAGAAGGAAAGAGTAGCCTGTCATCCTTTGCAGGAGCCATAAGAAAAGCCCTATGCTCTAGCAGAACACTAAAGACTGGTTTCCATAAAGAGTCTCCATTAGTAGTTACAGCACTTGATACGTAGACTTGTTTCAGAGCCATGGCCCTCTTTCCTCTGGTGCAGTGTGTCCCATAGAAATTCAGATGTGTATATTGTACAAACTTTGTAAATATGAATTTTTTTTTTCTGTTTGGGTTCATGTATAACTTTTTCTTTTGTGATGAAGGTTGCTGGGGTTAAAGGGATTAGACTGATTATGGGAGCAGCTAAAGATGAGAGGGGCTCAGTTTTCTGCAACACTAAACAATGCAAAGTGCTCTGATGTCTGTGAAGAGCAGGCCTCTACAAGTGTCCCTTGTCAGGGTGGGTATGCTGTGGTGCTAGCAACACTGTCCTGTGCAGCTTGTATGGAAGAGGTCATTTGTGGGGCCTCCAAATCTGTAGCTCAATTTGAGACACTCTTTGATTTCCCCCTTAGAAACTTCAGGAACTTGACAAGCTCTGAAGGGGGCCATGACCCGTGTTCCACCATGGCATGAGGGAAATTCAGCAGGTGCCAGTGTTGCTGAGCAGTTGTATGCCTTAGGCATGGATTTGGGTTTAAGAGAAACCATAGAAAACCAATTTACATGCATAAACTGACAGTTCTGGACCTTTGTGGGACTTGATTTACTTCTTGCAGCATCGTGCATTTTCTGCCCAGAGCGGCCTCTATACCGACTTGCAAGCGGGTGAGGGCAAACCCCTGGTAATGTCTGAAGCTGCAGAAAGCTGCTTGCCATCTCCTGTTTTGGCACGACTCGCTGTCATTTTGCATTATATATTGCTGAAAAGTGCTTTCTGGTCAAGTAGTGTTGCTTTAAATTGTGCCCCTCCCAACATGCTTGAAGTTTGGCCTGATCTACAGGCAAAAGGAGTGAGACAAATCAAAAACTGTACTTTTTTCTTTTTTATTTTTTAAATTCCCTTTTAGCCTGTTCACTTTCACTGTCAGGAGGCACTTGAATGAATGTGGTCCCTTTTGCTTGGTCCTTTCTTGCGTATACAGGTGCTGCATTCACACCACGCTTGCTTACCTTTGACGCAGGAATGAATTGTCTTAATTTCTCCCCATTTTGACCCTTTTTCTTTCTTGAAGATTGAGTCCAATTGTTAGGAACTACAAGGTGGACTTAGCCATCCCATTTCCTTGAGGATCAGAAACATAAGACAGGTGCCTCCTAACAACTTTACAAGATGGAAAGGTTTTTGCGTTTGGGTTTGGTTTTTTTTTTTTTTTTTTTTTTTTTTTTTTTTTTTTTTTTTTGTTT